>CM067216.1:78392624-78679131 GCA_034190945.1 Octodonta nipae
AATTAAGAAATAAGCAAGAAAAGTTTAATTCAAAATTTCAAGATCTACTTACCTATTAGATTAGTTACTGAATCATTAGTTATGTAGGTATTCTGATTATCCATTTGGTTTTCTTTCGTCGCAGTGGTTTCTGAAAAAACAGATAAGTTAAATAAATAAAAAATCAAAATTTAGGTGGTGGAATTTGTTCGGAATACTAGTTGAATTCTTATAGAACAACTCTTTGACAGGATTAACTGAAAGAAGGTCTGGTCTATGGATTTGACAGCTAGTTTTCCTATTGCATGATACTTCTCTATGTGATGAGATGTTTCCATTTCTTCTCAGGAATTGTTGTAGAACATTATGTTGTTGGGATGTTTGCCAATTGATTGACTATTTTTTTAAGTTTCCTTTAATGTCGCCTTGTACGTTTATTTCTATAAAATGTTTCCTAATTATTTCAGTATAACTCATCACTATATAACAATCAATATTTTTCGCTTTAAGCGATTACCAATAAATCAGTTTCAATCAGGTTTGTGATTCATAATGTAATCAAGGTTCCCATGGATCAACATGGAATAAAATTAAATAAAAATGCTGTTATAAATAGATATGCTGATATGGAGGACAAAAGTATTGGATAAAAGACCAACAAAGACTCCGCCAAATTTTCCACACTTGGCTTATCAACAACAGAACGTTAGAAAAATCAAAGGAAAATTTGCTTGTACAAAAAGTACCGAAATTCAAATTTCAGAATAAAATGTTTGTGAGAATAAAAAAAAACATCATTTCAAAGAATTATTAGAACACTTTATAATCAACAAATAAATTAACCCACGTAGCACCAAATATTGCAAGAATATCACTATCATAAATTCACTGTAATAATGTTAAGAATTGCAGAAATATTAAATTTCCACTAGTATTTTATCACAGTTATATGGCCAATCAAATTGTAGCAATATTGGAGAAATTGTACTTATTTATATATCACCATGTAATATTTCTGCTATATCATCAGTTTACCGCCAGTATTGCAATATATTTTGCTATGTGGAAAGTTTCTAAGCACTTAGTAATTGCTTAAAGTAAATGAGAGATTGAAACATGAAAATAATAATTAATTAAACATGATTTAATCAATATAAAAAGTACAGAAGAACGTAATAAGAGAAAAATATAAAATAAAATGGAACTGTCAAAACTTGGTTATAAGTCAAAATTTCAATTAGTGTATTAACTATTTAAAAATGTATTTTTCTTTTTTTTTAAATCAGAAACTTTCATCAAATGTGGTGTCATAGCTTTCGATTTATAAATTTGAAAAATATATAAATTAACTGGTGGTTTGACAAAATTGAACAATATAAACTCAACATCCAAAGTGTTCACACAAGAACTGAAGAACTTTTGTTTATAAAGCATTTATTTAAAAATCACCGAGCAAGCAGCCATTGTGAGATAGTGAACATTTTAATAAATTATAGACATAATCTCGTGTTAGAAATAATTCGAAGCAACAAAGTATCGAATTGCCCAACCTTTGGCACCTCAGACACTGAAGATAAATTAAAGTAGGTAAAATATGTAACCATTGAGCAACAAAGGAGTAGATTGACTGACACTTAAATTAATTTGTAGTACTATTGGAGCAAATTCACACATAAAACAAATGGAAGTTACAGTAGGAGTATTAGTAGTAGTAAAATATTTTAAAATATGGTATGTTCAAATTAATAAAATGTTAACAATAGAAAATGACGAAAGAAATCAAGGTACATTAGTAATTAATAGAAATAAATACATATTATTAATACTAAATTTGTTCTGCCAGAAGATAACAATACAAATATCGTTTAACTATTTCATTTTATAACATAGAATAATTATATTGACAATTTCATAAACAAAATAAAGTGAAAATAAAAATGAAAAATTCAGTATTACTATATTATATTACAAGATTTAGAATTTATATTTAGGTACATAATAACTTTATGATCATATAAAATTGCGAAATTCCTTGTACTACGATTTTTACAATCTAGCTAGGTAACACAGTAATAATAACCAATTTATCACAATACTTGTAGTTTGTTCTCGCATTTCAACAAGATGTTGTAACGCATAACTCATCCTTTGGCCTGCAGTTCTTTGGCACAACTTTTTCACCGAGTCCGTCCTGGTGATATAAATTACTCCCACAGCGTTTTGAAGGTGCTATTTAGCATATTGTTATTGTTGCTATCTGTCTGAAGAAAGGAATTAACATTGAGTCACGTCCTAAGTGCAAGAAATTGACTGATTTCACGCACCATTGCATTCGTTATGCAGTATGCGTTGGGCAGTTAAAAAACGTGTTCGTCTCTAAATCGAACTTCCAAGAATTTTGGGCATAGCATAATTAGATAATCTTTTTCAGATCTTCTTCACGCGATGTAGGTTCTCTGAGAAAAAACAAAAGAAAGGATGATTTATCTCGTAGATTATATTCCAACTATTATTTTACTTAGAATTCGGACCACATCGTAATTAATATTTTTAGATAGAATATAGATGAGTTGTTGAACTTTTTTGTAATTTTTATAGGATTTAAATAATTTTACTTGTAAACTTAAAGGTATTTAATACAAAATCGTGTTAACTCCTGCTGTTGCTAACAAAAATGTAAGTAGAGGTTCTTTATATACTCAATGTAAATAAAAAAACGCAAAAGAAATTAGTTATTAAAACAAAAAATAACTAATTTTTAACATAGTTAATCAACGTTTTCCACCGATTCATCTCGTTTCAGAAAACGGTCTATCCTTATAATCATTATACATTCGCTATATAGTGGGTCTAAATTTGACTAAAATTGCAGAAAACTGACATGGTTTTGAGACCTTTTATTTATTTGAATGAAAGATCTCATTAATGATAAACAAATTGTACCATAGGAATGTTTAAAGTTTTGCAATTTTATATGAATAATTGTGAAAAATATTAAAATGAGTTACAGCACAGCAAAAACTATACACCTGCAATTTGAGTTGTAGAGTACGTTAAATTTGTATGCATAAATCTTGATTTTTAAATTCTTTTCAAGTTTGTGCCATTAATTGATTCAATATTTTCAAACTTTTTGGCGTTATTTCTTTCTTATATTTTAAAGGGTTTCAAGGAAGCCAAGTAACTTAGCAAATATTAGTATAAATGTATAAATTTGTAATATACGGTAGCTGTTACACTTTTTTCAAAGGACAAAACTAATGCTGCTACTTTTTCACACAATGAGAGTAATTTACAAAGAGCAGAGGTTAAATATTCCTACAGGTATAATACACAGTAATTAAGTTATTATGGAGTATTTCAAAACACCCAAAATTTCTGTGTGTTTATTACGCTACCGTTTGTTATATTGCAATATATGAAATATTATAATCCTATATATTATAGGAATATAATATACATACCCCACACTGGAAACACCAGTGGCACGGAATAGTAGATCATAAACTACTTTTGCAACCCAATAGGTCAAGATATTTGCTTCCTTTTGACCAGCGTGGTATCGTTCATGTTCATACGACTTTGTAGATTACCAGTACGAGACTCATTTATTATCATCATCACTCAACGTTGTACCTGTCACCACTTCAGCATGTTTTTTATCTATCGGTTATCCTGCATCCTCGCAACATGTCATATGTGGTCTACTAATTCCTTAAGTTCAGATCTTCTACGCACTTCTTCAAGTCTTATCTTGTCCCTCGAAGTGATGCTGAGCACACACCTTTTCAATTTGCGTTGGATTATTGGCAATTTAAGTATTAATTTTTTAGTCAGTGGCCATGTCTCCATACCATAAGTCAGGATTCTTAGTACTCACGGATTGGACACAATTTTCGCTTTAGATTGAATAGCAGATCTTCCCTGGTTACATCCCGCTGTTTACCAAACGAAATCCATCATAGTGTTGCTATTCGAGGGTTTTCTGTTGTTTGGTTGTCTCTAACCAATTTTGTTTCATATACCAGGTATTTATACATTATTTGTCGAAATATCTCTGTTATTCACATATATTTATTGACTAGGAACAAAAAAATTGGCAGCCAAATGAGACTGAACGATTTAAGCGAAAGCGGAATTTTTCCTTATTTCCTTGTCTCTGTTTCTCTTTCTTTGTATAATTCTTAGTATTGAATATAAATTACAGGAGATTTAAAATAATTGTCACTAATTTGTTATGATTCAAGTGTTAGTTCCAATGTGTATTTAATTTTTAATTTAATATAATTCCAAACATATGACGTGTAAGTTGATGTTTGATTACACTATAAAATTTGTTGAATTACAATATTTCAAACATACTTCACCTATTTAATATTCTGGCAATATTATAACGAGGTCATTTTAATTATAACACATTAAGCTATGGGAACATAATTTAAGTAGATATTTTAAAATATTATTTTATATTTAGCCTCATCATATACCCTCTTTCTACATCAGCGCCGTTCTGGTCACGTCTTGAACTTGTTATTTGATGCTTTCTGCTGGACACTTTGTGAGTTCAACCCCCTTATAACTTAGTAATCCTTGTCTCTACAATTTATAACCTTGACCTTTCTTATGAAGTTCTAGTTTGTCATCTTTGTCGTGTCGCTACCATCTAAAGACTTGCCCTTTTTGTGGTGTTCTGACTTATGTCAAATCTCTAATTTAAAACATCCCAAACAAAAAAATAGGAAAGTTTATTGGAACTAAAAGCAATTTGTGTGGAAGTATTGTATACTAATCGGATACTATATTTGTTTTTTATTACAAATTATTAAAAATTATTAATTTTCCATAAACGAAGAGACTCTTAATATATTATCTGGTACCTGTTTCCTTACACAGAAAAAACTAAGTATTATGGTTCTTTAAAGATCAACGTAGTGTGGTGTCGGTCGGATATGTGGAAACAAATGCAATTTAAGTTTTTGCATTTTTTTATCATACTCACCTATTTTTATACGTGTAAGTGTGGTCAATTCGTCATCATCTTAGTTTTGTTAAAATTAATTGACCGACCAATTTTCCTTGTTGCGTTGTGTAGATCCGGTATTATATCTATAATCTCCCCTAAGTTATCAGTTATGAGGAGATGGGCTGATCCAAGGTGGGGGCGATCGCCCCCACCGAGAGCCTCAAAGTTAGTAAATTTAATAATAAATCGAGGTAATCCTAACTCCAAGAGCATAGAAGGAGGTAACTTCTATGGGTTTAAACCTCAGAACGAGTCTGTTTAATGTAATAACCCAAGAAATCAGGGTTTAAATTTTCATTTAGGTAAATTTAATACAGGATCGCTCCTACTTAATCATGAAATCGCCCCCCTGGAAGCACGTGTCTGGATCCGCCCCTGTATGAGAACAATATGGTCTGCAAACCTAACATGGTGTAGCCTTTCCTTGTAAATAGTGATACCTTATTCTCCCAATGAAGTGTGATAAAATCATGTTCCATAATATTTATGAATAGTTTTGGTGAGTTATCTAACACCTCTTTCGATTTTAATTTTTGCAGTGAGAGTGAGAGAGTTCAACAGTTATGGTAATCAACAGGAATTAGTTGTACCCACTGGTTCCCTTAGTTGATAAAGCTCAAACTTTCTTTCTATTACTAGCTATCAGGATGCATGTATTTAGCTTATTGAGATGGGTTAAAAAACTAATTTGCCTGTAATTTTCGAGGTATATTTGGTCTCCTTTTCTATAAAGTAGGATTGTAAGTAAGTTATTTTGTGGAAATCTTTTGGTTATTCAGACAAATATTGAAAATATCTTGATTTTTTCTTATTAGCATAGATTAGGTCATCTTCCCCCAGAGCTCCTTAATTTCTCATTTCGCCTAGAGATATATCAGCGATGCTCTACATTTTGTACATTTTGTGAGTTCTCTGGTTCTTGATGTACTTGATTGGCTTTACTATAGAGGGTGTCACTTTATGACGAAAATTCCCATACACATATATCCGCAAACGCTTCGTTACCAATGTAGAAGGTGTTGAAATCTTCAGATTTTTTTTTCTAACTACTAAAGTTTTCGAAATATTCAGTTCAATTTTGGAGCATTAATGCATCTATTAAATCTTCATAATAAGATCACAGAATCGGTCATGAAAATCTACATGTTGGTACTTTTTCTGGGGTTACGTGTTCTTTCGGCCCCTTCAACTTTTTTCCAGTACGCCCATGGCAATTGACAAAAACTGCAACTGGATCTCTTATGAGTTTGTAATATCTTTTGTTCCCTGCGTTTTTTCGTATCTGCCACTGTTTTTGTGTAAAAAATTATCCATTTCATGTGTACCGTATAAACAAGTAATACTTCTGTGATGCAATAAGCTATATTAATTTCAAAATCATTGAAAAAAATAAGTTTACCTAACTTTGAAAACGAAGAGATCAAATTAAGTGCTCAAAATTTGCCACCTTCAGTCATTACACAGGAGTCTTGACTATGTCGACACATAGATCTTTGTAATCGATTGTAAATCCCAGGAGAATCTTGATTAACTCCACAAGAAACAATAATGCAGTTCCTTAAGTCTTCTATGTCTTGAACAGAAGTTCCACTATAAACCAACGTTTTTAAATGTCCTTAAGTTGAAAAGTCTATCGGATTTAAATCAGGTGAACGACCTGGCCAAAATTAATGTTCACCATGACCCATCCACCGATCCGGATATGTTTCGTTCAAATATTGACTTTCTTTCATACTAAAATGGGCAGAAGCGCCATCGTGCATAAACCAAGAAATTCTGGGTATTGTCTAATCATGTCTAGCATCCAAAACGAAAATGCGAGTCGGTGAGGAAAATCACGAGGTAACTGTGCCTGGACTCGTTGTATATGATTTGGATATAAGAGCTGTCCTTTAAAATGGCAAATGCCGTCATATAATAAACAAGTAGCTGTAGAGCAATTTTCCTAGTGCTGGTATCCGGTTGCTCGTCAATTAAATTAAGTACAGGTTCTTTTACATCTAGTGTTCTTTTATCCCGGTAGCGCCAACAATCAAGTTTTGTAGCTTTGAAGCTACCTGTTTCTCTTAGTCGTTGATGAAGCCGTCCAAAAGTGTGATGAGGGGCTACACGTTGAGGATACATTGCAACATATCTTCTCGACGCTTCTAAGGAATTACCATTAGAGAGACCGTAGACGAAATGCCTGTCAGCCATTTCTGCATTTGAATAAATCTCCATATTGGTGAAAATTCCCGTGAAGTCATACGCGACTATCACTGTGTATCAGTAAAACTCAACGAAAGTAAATTAAGAACAATTAAGTTAGAGTTGTCAATAAGAGGAATTAATATGACAGCCATGTACTAGAAAAATAAATAACAGAAAGATTGTTGGTTTCTAAGTGTACACATGAAATTGATAATGTTTTTAAACAAAAACAGTGGCAGATACGAAAAAAAAACGAAAGGAATAAAAAAGATTATAATTTCATAAGAGATTCATTGTCAATTGCCAAGGGTGTACTGGGAAATAGTTGAAGGGACAGAAAGAACATGTGACCGTAGAAAAAGTAGCACCCTGTAGATTTTTGTGACCGTTTCGGTAAACTTAGTATGAAGATTTCATACAGGCATTAATGCTCCAAAATTGAAATAAATATCTCGAAAACTTTAGTAGTCAGAAGGAAAAAACTGACAAAATCTGAAGATTTCGACATCTTGTACATCTTTCGCACTTGTTCAGTTACACCCTGTATATGGTATTATGTAGGACTCTTCTAGTAGGCCTAGTAATTCTTCTATGTTTGTAACTAGATTTCCCTTTGATTCTTTAAACTTAACTATTTCTTTTTTTACCGGTTGTGGTGTTTCGTCTCATGAGACATTAAGGCTCGTAAACTCGTATTTGAAACTCGCTGAAGACATACAACGGGATGCAATCATTGTACTCTCCTATAAAATTAACACTTTTCGATTGACAATGGAGAAACAAAATGGTATTAATAATTATTTAAAAATTTCACCCAAGTTTCAACCAATTTAGGACGTATTCCTTTGTAACTTCACTCAGTATTTGAACTCACATTCATTTAATACTAATTTTAAACATTCTGAGGAAATACAAAAGCAATTATTTGTAGACTTCTATATTGATACGTTGTCAGGAAAATTGGCAAAAATGATTATTGCTTCAATTACTTACTGAAATTTATTTTCTAAACAACTAGTGTAATCAAATTTTAGTTATTTAGATTGAAAGATGAAGTCCAAAATAAAACAAAAAGAACGGATAAAAATATTGAGTAAATAAAGTTTAATAAGGTGTGAATGAGCAATTTTCCATAAGAGCATCTCGAAATAAACTAACACATTCGTTATTCTCAATGAATGCAAAAAGAGTACTATCAACCTGTCCATATTATTTACGCTACTGTTGTGTTATCGAAGTACAAGTTTTCGATTGAAAGGTGTGCAAATGAACGTGGGTGAAATATATGTAAACTGTTTATATTCGTTCTAAAGTTAACTCTCCAATCCTGTCGCATTTTTTGACTTTTTGCAAGTATCTGGCGTTCAAATGTGTTGCTATATCGACTGGAAATTGTCTTGGAACTCACTAAAAATTAATTTTATGTGCGTCGTTGGGACAATTTCAAGAAATATGCTTAATAAACTCCAGCCATTGAGAACGACAGTGCGTAAAACCTTTATTTTATTATTTAGAAGTATTTCTGTGTTAGTTGCTGAAACGAGGATGCATTTACTTCGAATAAGATAACTTCCACAAATTGTATATGTATACAAACGATATTTGTTTGAAGAGAGATAAAATATTTTCTTGAGCAAACAAATAGCAGACGTTTGAATTAACTAGTGCTTGTAGAACGTGTTTCTGAACTAAAGAAAGTTACCAAGAAATTGTTATATTGTTTACTGAAACACCTTTGAAATAACAATCGCTTAAAATGATTCATGAGTGCGCACAGTAATGGAATTTATTTTAAGTTGACCTGAATTTTAAGGATATGTTAAAGTTTTGAATCAAAATAAAGGTGAAGCATAATTAAACAGAACTGTTAAATCCACAAGATATTTTGGGTTTTTTAATCCATTGCGACTTTTCGATTTTTTATTTGACCTAATGTGATAAAGATGGATTCATGTGTTATTATGGTAAACGTAATTTGCTAATATACATTTTTTCAAATGTCCAATAATTTTCTATAATCTTCTCAATAATTTAAACTAATGTCCTGAATTGGTATATTTCTCATCTTTTTAAATTTTTATCTATTTCAGAAGTAAACTGTAAAATACTATTTTGTCGCTAGGATCTTTAAAAAATACATAAGTAAACGAAAATAATATATACACCAGTTTATAGAGCAAAATGCAACTTATTTTCGGACATAAAATTCAACAGCAATTAGCTTATGCCATCACGTCAGTAACAGTTTATAGAGCACAACGGCCAAGATTTTGACAGCAAACTCGTGGAAATAAATTATTTAAATAACAAAAAAAACATACAAAAGTAAGAGTCTATTTTATATTATGTTTATATAATGAAAAGTAATGAAGAAATCGTAATGCCACCTACAGAAAAATTGTGGAGAATCAGAAATCCTTCATAATGAGTGCTTATGCAGCCTGATTGGATTATTTTTCAATGAGTAAACTCAGAAAAAGTGGTCAGATGTGGCTTTTTTTCAAAAATTTATAACTTTCTGGTAACTAACATTGGAATATTAATTATAATCAAAACGAAAATATATGTTGAACTTATATGGGCTGACGATACTATTGAATAAGTAGCCTTCGAAGAATTGGAGTTTAAATAATTTAGAGTGTTAGTTCCATCGTATTAACGAGAATTGTTTCATTGGGATATACTTAAGATATTTTAAAAGTTCATAAATTCCACTTCAATTTGTCTATCTTGGATTTTCGCTATAACTTCAGGAAACTGGTTTAAAATAATAGTAAATATTGCATTAAAAGTAAGAATATGCGACAGCTAGCCAACGGTGCATTGACAATAGCTGTCAAGGCACATGGACGCATCTAGGATTTTTTGAGGTCGGGTTTACGAGATGAAAATTATGGTAAATTGTATTATTGTATGTTTTTTTCTCAGCAGTTTATTAGGTTCTTATTTACATAACTATTACGTGCCCATATTGGTCTATTTTTTCAGTGAGTTATTAAATTAATGATTACCTGTATACCTTTTCTGTTGTTAATTAGATTACTTATTTCCACTGACTGGATCCGCCACTGTCAAGATAACTGAGAATAAGTAAGGGTTGGTTGTTTAAGCCAAAATTCACAAGCAATTTATTAATTAATTTTACGGCACTTATGACAAACATTCAACAAAGATAGAAAAGTGAAGTGCAGCTTTCAAAATATATTTTGTACATCCTTATTGAACTTTCGTGGTTAATACGATACGTTCAGCAAAATATTTCGGCAAATTATTTAAATTGTAATTCTGAAAGATCTACTTAATCGACTATATTGTTCTACAACCTTATTAATCTCAACGTTATAAGCAATCTTTAAGAGGCAGATTAAGGTTCCAGCTTATATTACACTAAGTTATAAATTTTTTTACAACTGTCTATTAATATCAGTTTTTCCAACTTTTCTGTATGGAAAATGCTGCGATCAAAATCTATTAACATTCGTTTTGAAGATTTTCTGACTCTCTACACTTTTTCTGTTGACAACATTGTGAACAGATCATTACTTTTTACACTTTAAGCAAAAAACGAGAGTACCCATATTATTGGGGTTTTTTAGGCTCAAATAATTCTACAAGTTTGATGTTTAAAATTGTGTTAGTTATGGCCTATAAACTATTAGTTACCTGATGGCGTATGCCGTTTGCTGTTGAATTTTATGTCACTTAAAAATCTCAATTGACTGGTATGATAGTCTTTGATATCTTTTAAAGGTGTTTCTGCATAAACTTATATTTCGATGGAAGATCAAAACCGCAATAGAGATAACCAAAGTAATTGAAGAATTCTCATGTGTAAGACATAATAAACAAGAAAATCGATGATGCATTCGCAAGAAGCTATTGCCGTTTGTCCCAAATGCCAACAACAAGCGTAAGATCTGCAACATTTTCGAGCATTATGTAGAGTACATTACACGACAAATTTGAAAAAACTGACATCACACCACAGTGATCTACTTTACACGCTCTCCAAAATTCCTCTAAGGTCCAACAGCAGCTTACATAACTTACATGTAGCAGAACTATCCAAATTTGTTCCACTGATTATTCAAACTTTGGAGGAAAGAACATTGCCTTACGTCAAGGATTCGATGCAGTTTGTACCATATATCTATGAACTCTTGAACAGCATGTTATTAGACGAATCTCTCGACATAATGAGATAGAACTTACAGAAAACGTAGGTTTTTTTGGGGAGGATGGAATTGACAACAGGCATAATTAAGCATTTCTTACAATACTACCCCCAGAACCCGAAAGAACATTTGAGGGATTACATTGTCCCGTGAATATAACCAGTGACATATGGCTATTTTGGGGTATAAATACGAGGAATAATCTAAAATGAGTTCAAGACGATGAAAGTCCGACCAAACCACGAGCATCTATATTACTAATTTAAAGAACGGTTCTAATTATTGGCCAATCACTTCTGAAAGTTGAAATGTTAACAGCATAATAGTTATTACAATCATAAAGGTATGTGGTGTTTCGTTCAAAATTCTATTATTTGAATGTTGTCCCCAACTCGACACTACGAAATTATAACCCCACTATGGCAGTTTCACATCTCTTTAAAACTTACAAGTTACTTTTTTAAGCCAATATACTCGTCTTTAGAATTCTGTGTTATTATAGTACATACTGAATAATATAAATAGATTAGCAAAATAAACTATAAATGTAAATAAAATAATTAAAGCTTTTAACAAACACTTTGATATATTGCATTGTTTAAGAAGCTTTTTAATACTTTTATTCATATATAAGACCGTAGAACCAATATTTGTCTGGGATGAACTTTTTATAATGCTTACTGTACTATTTGATCCTACGCTTCTCATAAGATAATAGTTTGTTCGAGTATAGTTTTGAAGGCAATTTTGTGTTTTATTTGTTAAAGGTGGTAATTTTCACATTTAATGGTTAAGGTTTGGTGAATTATTATATGCACAGTGGACTAATTATAAATATTGCTGAAATCTTGTATGTGTAATTACTCTAAAATATCTCAATTTCAGTTGTATTGTGTTAAGGAAGATCTTCAAGTAGGAAAAAATCAATCATTCTTTAATGTAAGATTTATCTTTTATTATTAAATCGAAGGAAAAACAGTTATTAATGTTGCTAATCAGTAAATCTCCACTGATTTCTCTGAAACGGCTTAATCAGTTTGAATATTCTATATAATTGTGTCAAATGTTAAGCAAATTGTATTTCAGAAAAAACGGAAAATTAAATGCAGTACATAGTAAACGTAATCCAAGTGTCACATAAATGTCTCCTACACAAAACCCTCGACTTGAATGTCAAGAGATAATAGAAAACAATTAATGATGTCACAGGTAGTTTTTAAGAATTTGAAGTCGGTTATTTTTTAAAGAGAAATAATAAATTAAATTATTTTAGGACTATTTGTCTATTAAATAATCATTATTACCTACTATATAAAACCCAAGTCGGCTGAGATAAACCATTTGTCATACTTTGCGATGAATCCTAGTATGTTCTAAAAAAGTATTCCCTCTGGTTGTGATTTAGTAAGTTATAATACTTATAATTATTTATATGCAACTAGTAAATATTACTTAAATAGGTACTTCTTCTTCTTATTCGCCTTTTATGGCCACGACTTTTCTGCTATTATTTAGCTATCCTAGTCCGTGACAGAAGACAGATCTTGCTCTAGGCAAGCATCGCCTTCTTCGATTTATTAAAAATTATTTTTCCCCGGTCTCCAATCAAGTTTATAATTTTAGTGACTTTTAACAAAAATTAACCTGTTTAAAATTTAAATTTTACACACATTTATACATCCGGGACAGCCATTTTTGGACTTCCTTCTATGTTGAGTTACTTATTGTTCGATTCTACTACTAGCAGTCTAAAATTTTTACACGTTTTGAGAGTCTACATAGGAACTCCAAAACAATTACACAACTTATGGCTATTATATTCAAACTAATAATAAATCTTGCCAAGAAAATATCACTTCTATCAAATCAAATTCTAACGGGTGTAATCTAATTCAGTGTGAGTTACCTTTAGGTAGATGTTATGTGTTTCAATTTCTAAAGAAGCCAGACTTGGCGAAACATATGTCAAATAAAAATGACTAAATTGTGAAAATGTATCCAAGTGTTTAGTGTTTTTAAGTAATCTTAAAAATGAATTTTCATCAAGTGAAGACTGAAACAATCATAATATGAAAGAAAGTAGTACACGTTTTTTAGTCTCAAAATACTACAAACTAATGCTAAAATACCGCACCAATACACAGAATATTTGGTTCCTCAACAAATGCATAAACCAAAAGATCATTCCGAGATACATCCGCCTGAAGATCTCTAACAAAAGCAGCTCGGCAAACAAAGTAATATTACATCGACAAAGGAAATGGTTAAAAGAAGACAGGAAGATTCAATACCATCTTCGAGACACACATAACATCTACCTAATTGCAGTAATCACTTCTGAGCGTCTACTGATAGGTGCTTATAACTTAAAGTTACTTTATCTATATTAAATTTTAGTTTCATAGCTAGCTGTCCCACCATCTTGCCCGAAAGTTCACATAAAAATTCTTAGTGTTGAAATTATTTTAACTCAGGGAAACTGTATATCAGTGTCCCATGCAGGTCTTATGCTTTGAACAAGATTAATGATTATGTCATAACTAAGTAAGTATTTGATATTTGTAATGGAGATAAAGTGCAACAGAGCAATTTCGGTAAAATGTTTGAATTACTGGTTTTATTTCACAGAAAGACTTTCTTATATATTTCCTGAGCGAAAGAAATTTCTTCAATATGGCCAGTTTTCTGATGTACAAATAAGGATAGTGTCTGTTTTTGGCTCTACAGAAGAATATACATCAATTCTTAAGAATATGTACCAATCAGCTTAATAAAACGAATACAAAGGCTCACATAACACGGAAAAATATTGGTGCAGCTCAATTGTTGAAAGCGAATATTTTCTCGAATTAACACCAAGCTAAATAAGACTTTAACAGGCATCTTTCTCACCAGATGCAGGGCTGTTGGAATTAGCCCTGAACTCAAACCTGAAACAATTTCCTTGTGGCAATATTCTATAGTTGCAAGTATTCTTAATTTTTGAAGTGCTGAAACAGATCGTAAGAGAATATAGACAAAAATAACTATAATTTCCAACAATACCTACTTGTCTTTCAGCCTTGTTACAAAAACATTCTGATCTTTCTTGGAAACATTTAACGTTTAGTGAAAACGTAAACTCGATTTGCATGCAAATATGTGAGAATATTTGAAGTAACAACTATATGACTAACAGTGTTTCCAAGAAGAAATTTAAAATCTCAGTTCTGCGCTATTAAGTACAATAGGAATATTCACAATAACGCCTAAGCATAAATTGCTTTAATTGCATCGTCGAATGTTTGGAACTGGCATAATAATTACAATTAACCATTGTTCAAAATGACAAATCGAATTATGTAATGCACTAGTGTACCACAATTTTCCCAATTTATTAAATACGTATTGTTCTAACACGAAGATTGCTTGTCTGGGAATAATTAGCCAATTTTAGATTGATCGCTATTATAAAGTTGCACCCATACCGCAACTCACATATGTGAGTTATTACGGTTTACCGATCCATGAACACAATTAAATTGTTTCAATTCAGACGTTTGGCCACCGGAATAGAAAATTCTGAAGAAAAGAAAGTTAGGTAATTTTGAAAGGATTTTTAATTGGTACTTGATTGTTAAGCATGTTTCTTTTGAATTTTTACTCCACATTTATTCTGTGGGACTGAAGCAAAATGTGTCATACTAATTTTAAAAACGAGATTAATTACAGAAAATCACATATATTTCAGGAGCTAGAACCTTTTATTGTAAATAGTTTTCATGTTGCTATATCTATAGCCTTTGTCAACCTAATATTACCAATGGAACTGACTTACTATCATTAAGAATTTATTTATGTTCAATGGCACAATATTAAAACTTTAGCGCAAACTAATCTATTTGAAGACAGTGACTATCTTATTTTTCTCTCATTTGCCACAATTCATAATAGATTATAGACTCAATCTCCTGATAAATCAATAACTATTAACTATAAAACTCGTGATATGTGTTCAAGAAAGTTTTACCTAGTTATAAAAATGATGAGTGATAGAATAAAAATGTGTTCATAGAAAAAAAAACATAAATAAATTAAAAAAACAAACTTCATAAAAATGAAATATTTTTTTGCTACAGCAATTAAATGCTTTTTGTGAAGTCGGTGCCAAGCTAAAGTGAAACTATTTTGGGAAGTACATGTATAGTTGTACTTTGCAACTTCACTGTTCAAATTGGAACCGAGTTCAGAAAAAGTATTTAATTGTTGTAGCAAAAAATTATTTCAGCCTTTTTAGTAATTTTTTTGAAGCAGGATTTTGTTTTTTTTAATGTATTTATTCTACAATTTTTAATTGGATGCATTTTTGAACTTTTTCGATGATGCTTAAAATAATGTATTTTACTTTTAAGCATCATTTATAAGCGTGACCAATATCGTTTAGTGTTCAATAGACTAACTTGTTTTCTAAATATGTATATATGTATTAAGAAAGTTTTGTATATGATTCTAACTTAGGCGTATCCCCTATATTGTAGACGACCTGAGTATCATCATTCTTAAGATCTTATATTCTTTATAAAACCTAGTACACAATTTGGAAAAATGACATGAAGATCTATTATACAATTTTTAGTGATGTGGCATAATTAGATACATTTTATAATTCTTATTACCCCTATTTGATGAGAATTGTATATATTATGAAAAATAAAGGTATTTTACTTTTAAGCAAAAATCATATTTGCCGACAAACCTTGTATACAGTTAAAAAAGTGGCATGTAATGATTACAGTATACGTTTCTGACCATGCAAATGTTTTATGAAGAATAACTGTTTCTCTTAATAATATTCATAAGAACGTTTTCTGTTTGAACTCAACTTATGAAGACACACTGTATATAGAAATCAACTGAGAACCTCCACCTTGAAAGTGATTAACTGACATTTATTTCGATTTATTTCCAATCAAGTTAAATTTATTACAATTTTTAATAATACAGCACAATTGTAGGCAGTTTTGAATTCTAATAAATAAACTTTGTTTGGTTACAATCTGAGATATTATAGAAAAACTAATGTAGGTACCTCATTTTTAAAGAAAATTGATATATTTTTAGAAACCTAGTATATAGTTCGAAAAGTTACATAAATACTTATTATACATTTTTTAGTGAAATGAAGTAGATGCAGTTTTTAATTCTAATTACTTTTATTAGATAACAATTTTAGATATTAACAATAACAAAGATACTTTAATTTGTAATTTAAAGTCCTATTTGATGACAAACTTCGTCTTCAGTTAAAAAAGTGGCATGGTATGATTACTGTTTACGTTTTAGACCATGCAAATCTGTTTATGAAGAATAACTTTTTTCTTAAAATTATTAATTAAAAGAAATCGTTTGATTTATGAATACACACTGTATATACATATTAACTGGCATTTATTTTGATTAATTCAACTTATTTACAATTTACCCCAAGTTCCGAATATTTAATACCAGCAACTCCACCAAAGCTTAATGTACAAGAATGTCGTTAAAATAGTTTTTCCCGATTTTCTAAAAATGTGAATGAAAGTTATGTGGGAGTTCTTGAAGGTTTATGATTTTTTTGGTTTGTTTCGACTTTATGGAAAACAGGAAGTGTCGCGTCATTAAAAAATATATGCGACCCCCCCAACTTGGAATCTCCCTTATAATAATAAATTTCCAAATATCGCTTTCTGTCACATAATACTGATGGTGAAAAAGTAGTACCAAATTAGAAAGCTTTAGCCGGTGATGACAATCTATTCCAACAGTATGAATGTACCTGTCATAACTAGTAAATAAATCTTAAACAATTTTTTAACATAGTTCGAGACTGAATATAACATAGCAACATGAAATGCATCAAATTTCTGTAAACGGGCTTAAACAAATTTGGTTCGCCTTTATTACCTAGTCCGATTTTATAAAACAAATTTCTCCTGCTACTTATTTCTGCATCACTAAATACATTAGTTCATTCAGCTTATGTTAAATCTATTCAACAACACGAGAACTTTACCTAGAATTACTTCACGCAGTTCATTCTAAAATGTCAAATATTAAAATGCTCTGATTTCGACAGGATTGCCTGAACTATGATCCTTTAGATACTAGGCAGAGCAGTATTTTCATAAATTTTTGTCAGCGTAGAAATGGGGGGAACTTCGTGTTTCTATACTGCCGATTTTTATCCGCCATGACAAGGCTTCATTGTTTCCGACTCCTATACTAAAATATTTGAATACTCTCTTCGAGGTGTCATTCCTTTGTACGCAAGACAATATATATTATATATAAAAATATAATATATATTGTTTCTTGTCGGGAACCTTCATCAGTTGCCCTTCCCACAATTGAATGTCCTCTCGAACACTTCTTCATGCATTTGATGCATTTCGTTAAATTTGAAGACGCGAGGTGTAAGACCGACATCTAGGATTTTCAAGAGAATCAGTACACAGAGGTTTCGAATCTGGAGCCGTTCCGTGTAATTGCTGTGACATTCTGTCCTAGGAGTTAAGGGAGAACAGCAATTACACGGAACGGCTTCAGATTCGGAACCTCTGTGTATTGATTCTCTTGAAAATCCTAGATGTCGTTTTTACATCTCGCGTCTTAAAATATTTGAGTTTATCAAATCCGCAATCACGGTTTATTGGCTTCTGGACATTACATTTTAATTTAAATATTTATGTCGAAACATTTAGTTCTTTTTCACGTTTATTGTATTGTTGGCAATTTTCCGAATAACTGCAAATTATATGGAACTGTTTAGGATGATTCCAGTATAGTACATATTTTATAATATCCAAATTGGTCTCGTCATTTTCGAGAAATCAGTGGGAAATTCATAAAAATGAAAACAATTTCCGATTTTTGCGAAAACATAAACAAATATATGGGACCTTATCGAAAATTGTCTAGATAAAACAGGATTTCAAGCATCCAAATCGGTTAAGCCTCTTTCGAGAAATAGATTAACATAAAAATGGGGGCTTCTATACTCAGATAGTCTTCTAGACGTGCAATTTCAACATTACACAGAATTTAGGATCACCTTTCCAGCTTATCGAACCGCGTTTGAAATTACGGGGAAATTGGTACTCATCATGCACTTAACATTTTTATTTCAAATTCTCTTTTGAAAATGACGGAAATCTACTTGCAAAAATTCCACATGGTACCAGTGTTTCACTTCTTGATATGAGAAGACGCAATGTTGATACGAGGAATTGATTGAGGACATTGAGATACAGTAATAATGCTTTATATGAACTTAAATTCAACGATCTATCGTAAATAGGTTAGGGCGAGATCAACCTTTCGTTTTTACACATCCATAAAGAAGTGACATAAAATTCAACAGCAAACTGTTTATTTTCTGAAGGATACTTGTGGCATCTTTTTCAATGTCTAAGTGTTTATTGGGAAATAACACCACACTTTAAAGGAAATTGCTGTATATTCCAAACGTTTCGGGGTCTAGATCAGACCCCGTTGTCAATGGCTAAGAAACTACGGATTAAAAAGGTACAATTCCAAGATGTAAATTTAAATATTTAAATTTACATAGACAACGGGGTCTGATCTAGACCCCGAAACGTTTGGAATATACAGCAATTTCCTTTAAAGTGTGGTGTTATTTCCCAATAAACACTTAGACATTCAAACTGTTTATGCCATCACATTAATAATAGTTACTAGACTATAATTAACCTGGTTTTAATAGAAAAATCGAACAACTATATTATGTAAACAAAGAAAACTCATCAAAATATGTTTTTTTTGTTTTTTGCTGGTGTTATGAAAACTTATGAAGGAATCGTAATACTGGCTAAGAAAAACTTGTAAGAAATCGGAAAACTTTTAAAATAAGCATTTACACGTCCCGATCGGAGGATTTTTTGCTGAGAAAATCTAGAAAAACCGATAAAAATTACTTTTTTAAATTATTACTTTGTTGTACTACAAACTGCAAAGATAATTTTCTCCGCAATGCTCGAGTACAATGTTTGAATTAATTAAGCTCAAGATGATTTTTATCGAATTAGTAGTTTTTACAAAATTACAATTTAAAGAATGAAGAGAAATATTTTGCAAGCGGTACCGTATTAATTGCGTCCATCTAATAAAGATATACAAAATACATTTTAAAAGTTCGTATCATTTACTTCAATTTGTATATCTTGGATTTTTGTTAAATGCTGGAAAAATGGTTAAAAATGCTTGTGAATATTGCATTTCATGTGAGATTTCGTGCCAGACGGAGACAGAGGAATATATGGTAGGAGAGCGCGGAGTGCGCGACTTGTTATCTACCACTGGGCGCAAGTAAACTTATGCGAATTGCTCAGTTAAAAGTTGAAGTTTTTCGATACAGTCATGGAAAATTCTTATTCAATATTTTATTATCATATCTGTTTTACACATTTAAATATATTATCGATAAGAAATTAACCTCGAGGGTCATGAATGGGTCAGACAATTGGATGTTAATGTCATTATAATTTATCGAGCATTTTACCTACTGAAATATGAAACATATGTAATTATTTTTAAATTACCCTGATTGGATTCTTTTAATGAACAAAAAGATTGTTCAGTACAAAAGTATTGTAATTCTTTATTCAATAAAAAAATACCTACGTATATTACAAAATATTTGTTCTCGTTTATTTACCAAAGTGTACATCCATTGAATAAAATTGTATTTTCATCTAAAAATTCTTATAATCCTACATACAGCCGTTTGTGTTATAAAATCGAAAAAAAATACTACTCAATATTTCTTGGCCCTAATAACGTGCAACGAGGCGTGCGTAAATTACCCTCAAAACTTGGCTGTCGACTGACATTGCTTCGCTTCCCACCTGTCACGTATTTGTGCATATGCGATATTCATAAACCACCTTTACGGGCTTTTAACGAAATTCTGAGATAGACAAACTAAATTTCATTTTACGGACTTTCATACCATCTAAGCATTCCAAAAATAATTATAGTTTAAAAAAAAAACTAAAAAATACGCTTTAGTAGCAAACCGAACTAAAAATAATAAAATAAAATAATTTTTAATTATGTACAGTTTATATTACAGCAATAGAAAGTAAAAAGCATGGGGGCTTGAAATATTAAATTTGACAATTATTCTATTGGCAACTATTGATAAGAGGAGAGTTATGCAAATATAGTAAAATGCACCCCACGCTTTTTACTTTCTATTACTGTAATATAAACTGTTCATAATTAAAAATTATTATATTTTAATATTTTTAGTTCGGTTTGCTACTAAAGCGTATTTTTTATTTTTGTTAAACTATAATTATTTTCTAAGTTTTTAGTTTCATAACGAAGTATTTATAATTAAAAGTTTACTTCATGTTTGCTAACCTTTTCATTTCATTGCAGTTCTACTACTGCCAACTAGATGTCAGTAGTTAATAGACGAATTTGTATTTAGTCAAGAACAGTGAAAAAAAGACAACAAACGGGAAAAGTCAACTTAAAAAATTGTATGGTCATCGGCCTTAACAAGTGTGTCAATTTTCAACTTAATTGGACTCTATAAGTTGGTGAAAATTACGTTAAAAGTTTCCGTTACATAGATAAATACATACGTACACATCGACTTAATAAAAGCGTATTACAAAGAGCGTGGTTAATATGATTCAGGTGCAAGATCTAAATAGTTTAAATTGCAATTATGCAAAAACTATTTATTTCACAATATTCATGTTGAGAGCAATTAATCGTAACATCACAAGCTGCCGTTTTGCGGAACATTAATTCTTTTAGTAAAAACAATCTTGTGAATTTTTGAAAATAAGTAAAATCGATTTTTTTAAATTTTTTCGGCGGAACCTCAAACGCTCATTTTGAAGGGTTTCCAATTCTCTACAACTTCTCCACTTACAAGATCGCGAGTTCATCATTGTTTTCCTGAATACAAGCCAAAAAAACAAAAATCCATATTTTTGCTAGTTTTTATTGTTTAACTTAATTATTTCTACGAATTTGCTGTTAAAATCACCTATGAACTACACCTGAAATGATGGCATCGATGGTTTGCTGTTGAATTTTATGTCCCAAAATGTCTTCAATTTTGCTCTATTGACTAATATATATGTTGTGTTTTTCGAGTGAGGAATATTTGCTAATTACAATGAAAACATCAGACCTCATTGTTACTGATACCGATAAAGGAGATTTATTTTACTTTAAAGTAAAAACCAATAGAGTTGTAAAGAAATAAGAGCTATATACTAGGAGTTTGTTCAAAATAAAGAAATTTTAATGCAATAATTTCAAAACGTTATGTTGTACAAGAGGCCATAATACTAACTCACTTAAAGTAGGTTTATACAAAGGCGTCCTACGTTACCTGACCAATTACATGTTAGCTATTGTAGGATATCTTTAAAATATAATTAAATTGCAAGTCAGAAAATTGTATTGATATAAAAAAATATATTATTGACGAAATCAATAGAACCAGATTGAGAATATGGTTAACTAATAAAATAATAGAAAACATCTCAAGAGAGATACTGTACTAAAAAATTTGTGACCAACCAACGAGGTTTAAAAAGTTAAGATACTCTAAAGATTTTAACGAATGCGTAGGTTTCTATATATTATTGGCCTCACAAATCACTAAAAATGTGAACTGGGAATCATACTTGAAGTAACAATAAAACAACAATACAATTCTTTTATATATTCACAACGACATACCCAGAAATAAAATCTCAAAAATTAATTACATCTTTAAATCATTCCCAATATAAAGCCAATTCGAAATTAGACTACATAAATTTTCAGTGTTAAATTTAATTTGACTTTTACATCAACAAAACCAACACTACCTTAAGATAACACACTTTTATATTTATTGACTAAAACAACATTGGAAAGTTTTATTTATTGTTCACATTAACTGTCTCTATCTAATGACGGACCAAACAATAAATATCTCGAGCGTAGGAGGAAAACTTCTTGAACAAACTAAGAGAATCCGATATGTACCTACAGGGGTTAATCACTTTCGCGCTGGGGGGCACGTCTCGCTGGGATGAGAGCTCGGAAATCAGAGGAGTAGCTTTATTAGTCCCTATTAGAAGTTATACCAATAAAGTGTGCAGTCAACATTTGCTCGATCCTCGAGAGCTATTCTGGAACGATATTTTGCATTAAGATTCTGGAAGAATCGGAGAAGTGCTGTATTAATATTTGTCTAATACTAAATTTCAAAAATTAAGTGATAACTTATACGTTAGTTATTTCTCGAATAGTTAATAAAGAAATTTAAAAAACTGTCGATGAAACAAAAAGATAAAATTGAGGTAATTGTCAGTAGATTAGTGTTATCTTTGTAAATGTGCATGAAAACTTGAGAAATAATTTAATACAAATGCATTGATACTAAATTAATAATTTACTACTACAAGTTTGGCCATTATAAACTAACAATTTTTAAAATAAGTTATACGCAGGTGCCTGCCGTGTACTACATGAAAAAAATCAAACGAAATATTTAACTGGAAACGAATATCCAGAGTTTTAGGGTAAACTAGCTCGCAGAAATCTGGGGTCTTACTCACAGGAACACGGTTTCCCTGTAATTTGTAGGATAGAAATCCACGAAAGAGTTCGTCAAGGAATTATCTATAATATATATTATTGAAAGGAAAAATGGTAAAACACTGTATTGATTTCACCTGAAACAATCAGGTTATTTTTACTACATACCAAAAAAAAAAAACTTCACCATAATGGATGTCAGGCCTTTAGTCATTTGAAAAAAAGTTGTTGGTAATGAGTATAACAAAGCTCAGAGGTGAAGTGGATTGTATAATGTTGCACTACAAATAAGAATACTGTTGAAATATTCAACCTTTGGTACCAAAGTTACAAATATTGGTTTCGCTGTTTGGTTTTTGTTCAAAACAATTTTTAAAGGCAACAAGAAAGAGGATGTCTATGTTTTTATAGTGAATGGTCAGTACGATAGAAATTTTAATATAAATTTACTCTTCCATAAATTATTTTACTAACACGAATGTTAATAAATAATGTTAGTGGTACATATTCGTCTCCAATAACCAAACTAAGGTTTGAGATCTTTCCTCAGTACTCTCTTCGAGGTGTCATTCCTTTGTACGCAAGACAATATATATTATATATCAATATAATACATATTGTTTCTGGTTAGGAAACCTTCATCAGTTGCGCTTCCCACAATTGAATGTCCTCTCGAACACTTCTTTATGCATTTGATGCATTTCGTTAAATTTGAAGACGCGAGATGTAAGACCGACATCTAGGATTTTCGAGAGAATCAGTACACAGAGGTTCCGAATCTGGAGCCGTTCCGTGTAATTGCTGTTCTCTCTCAACTCCTAGGACAGAATGTCACGATACAATTTTTCAGGTTACTTCACCTGTCAGAGATATTGAATACTCTCTTCGAGGTGTCATTCCTTTGTACGCAAGACAATATATATTATATATCAATATAATACATATTGTTTCTCGTTAGGGAACCTTCATCAGTTGCGCTTCCCACAATTGAATGTCCTCTCTCATGAACATATTTATTATCTTATGAAGTACATTATAGAATTACATATTTCAAAATATTAAAATTCACAATCTTTACTTCCATTGTAAGTGTTTTTATTTTATTATTCAATGGCCTTGTATGCTTGAAGTGTGGGAGCTGTTCCCTGGCTACTCTTCCTCTAGCAGAATTGTCATTGGTCTTTTGAATTTAAAATCAACTGGATTGTAGTCCGCCATTTCCCTTATTCTTTTGTTTGAATGTGTCTGAAGGGCCCCGAGAGATTTCTTGCTCATCTGTCTGAGATGTTCCCCTATAGAAAGTATCTTTAGACTATTTCTTATATCGCGGTTCCTCATATACCATGGAGCATTCGTGATTGTTCTAAGTATTTTAGACTCTGTCGCTTCAAGTTTTGCCATGTGTGTTCGGGCAACTTGACACCATGTGGCTGATGCATATGTCATGCATGGCCTTATACAAGTCTTGTAAAGAGTAAGTTTGTTCGCTATGTTAAGTTTACTATTTCTCGCTAGGAATGGATACAGCTGAACAAACTTACTAGTAGCTCTCCTGGTAATTTCTTGTAGATGGGCAGCCCATGTCAGTCTTTTGTCAAATGTTATTCCAAGGTATTTGACTGTGGAGGTTCACGGGATATGTTCTGAGTGTATTCGTACCATGCATTCCGGGTTATTGCGTTTCTTTGAAAAGTGTATTGCTTGACTCTTGTTGGGGTTGCACTTTATCCTCCATTTATGAAGCCAGATTTGTAAATCGTCACACGCTCGTTGCAGGTATATGAGGCTTTGTTCTTGACATATTGAGCTAGCTAGTAATGCTGTGTCGTCGGCGAATATCATATATTCGGTATGTGGTGACTTTTTAGGGATATCAGCTGTATATATTGAATATATCACTGGCGATAACACCGCTCCTTGAGGAACCCCAGCAGTTATAAATTTTGATTCAGAAATTTGTTTCCCAATTTTTACCCTGAATGTTCGGCCTGTAATGAAGTTATGAAGGAGTTTAATTATGTCCGGTCTTATGGCTAGGTTATTCATTTTCATAATGAGTCCCTGATGCCAGACTCTATCAAATGCTTGAATGATATCTAACAACAGGGCGCTACAATGGCTGTTCTTGTGCCTTTCCCTCAAAATGTTTTCACTTACTCGGAGTGTTTGTTGAGCAGGACTATGATTTTCCCTAAATCCGAACTGTTCGTCTGGAATGATGTTCTTTTCTTCACACTCACTGTTGAGCAAGTATTATTCTCTCAGTTATTTTGGAGAGCGACGACAATAGACTAATGGTCTCTTGTGGTTCTTACCAGGTTTTGTGAATTAGAATTGTTAGGGATTTTGTCCAATGGACGGGGAAGTACATGGTCAGTAAGATGCCGTTGATGAGATTGGTAAGGTATTTTATATATTCTTTAGGGATATTACGTAATTGTCTGTTTGAGATTCCGTCTTGCCCTGGAGCTTTTTTAGGATGTACTTTTGCCAATACCTCTTGATCATTTGTAATTTTGAGCAAACTAACTACTGGTCTATTTGAAATCTCTTCATAAGTCCTTTCGACAAAATCTAGCCAATTCCTGTCAGGATTTGCTCCTTCTTCGTGAGGCTTGAATTGGTTAGCCAAGTGGTCAGCGAAGACTTTGGCTTTCTCCGCATCAGTATAGGCTATACGTTCTGCTCCTTGTAGAGGAGGAATTGCCTTCTTTTTGCCGATTTGGCGCTTCAGTTTCCAAATCGGGGCCTTGTCGTCTTCTGTGATACTTTCTAGTAGGTTACTCCACTGCTCGTTTTTGTAATCTTGTAATTTTACTGAAATTTGAATTTGTAGTTGGTTCACCTTTTCAACCTCGGGTCCATAGTGGTCCATGCTCTTTTTCTAAGTCTGTTTTTCTCTCTTATGAGAGTTTTTATGTCCGCTGGTATACCGTCGATGATCTTTTTGTTCACCCTAATGGTCGAACTTATCCCCGTGGCGGATTTAATTTCGCTGTTATTATTTCCAATTCCTTGTCGATTTCATCTTTATTGTTTAGGACAGGCAATGGACGATCGATTTTTGATAACTGTTGCCGAAAGTGATCCCAATTGGTGTACAATCTCGTAGAATTGGTTGTAGCTGCTTGCCAACTGTCCAAGTGTAAAAGGATCGGGTTATGGTCTGAGCTTAACGCTGAATGGGTTTCTACTTGTGCTAACTTATCTATGTTCTTGATCAGAAATATGTCCAGCACGTCGGGCTGGCTACCCTCCTGACCCTGGAATGTTGGTTTGGCAGGTCCAATCGCTATGTACTTGTGGCGGTCGGTATGTGCTGCTAGGATTTTCCCCCTTTGTGTTGTTAATCGAGAGTTCCACCTAGTATTTTTGGCTTTCAGGTCACCTCCTAGTATGATACTTTGGTCATGGCTAAGTATTGCGTCTAAGTCACTTTCTAGTAGTG
The DNA here is from genome assembly GCA_034190945.1 of Octodonta nipae. Taxonomy (NCBI): domain Eukaryota; kingdom Metazoa; phylum Arthropoda; class Insecta; order Coleoptera; family Chrysomelidae; genus Octodonta; species Octodonta nipae. The sequence goes on from CM067216.1 coordinate 78,419,035, forward strand.
GTCGGCACGGGCTGTTATATGCTGCAATCACTTGTTTGGATGTTTTATTTCTCATTTCAATTTGTACCACTGGGTTCTCCAAATTTTCTGTGTCGTAATTTCTGCATTTAATGTGGTTGATGGAATTTCTAATAATTACTGCCACTCCTCCGGGTCCGGTTGATCTGTCTGATCGATATACTTTGTAATTTGGAATACTAAATTCACATGCTTCCTTCAACCATGTTTCAGATAGTAGAACGACATCACAGTTTTGTTCTCTAATGTAATGTATAAGTTCATTTCGTTTGTGTCTGACGCCTCTAGCATTCCAAGCAATAATCCTTAAATTGGGCGTATTATCCATTAAAGTGGCACATTTGTGACATTAAATACATCATGTTTTTCATCATTTCTTGCATTTTTTGAAGTGCCTGTTGGGGGTTGACTTGACTGGTAGGTGTTTTTAGTTGCGGGGTTGTGTCGTTGGTGTTTGTTGTTGCTTGTGCGAATGATTTCGCCTCTACAGTTCACCCCTGCCCTTGTTGAAACGATCGACTTGGTTTCTTTTTTGGATAACCTATGCACCCTTTATAATTAGCTGGATGGTCCAATCCGCAGTTAGCGCATGTAGCTGGCGTGTCCCTTTGCTTCTTACACTCTTTTGTGAAATGATATTGGGCACATTTAACACACCTGGGTAACAGATTGCAATTTTTCTGGGTGTGTCCAAAGCCTTGACATCTGTGGCACTGCGCTTGTCCTGTAGAGACTCTTTGGCTTTCTACTCGCACTCGCATAAAGTTGAGGTGAGTTAATTTGTAAATGTCACAACTTTTTTCTTCCCTTTTTAGTTGAACCAGTGCCATGACCAGTGGATACAAAGAGTCTTTTTTGAACATTCTGTAGACATTGACTATAGTGTAACCAAGAGATGTGAGTTCCGTCTTTATTTCTTCCTCAGTTGTTGTTGTAGGCACTCCTCTTATGACGACTCTTAAAGTCTTCTCAGTAGGTAAGTCAAACGTGTAATACTCTTGACCAGTGGAATGTAGCAGAGCTGTCATATTCCGGTGATCATTTAGTGTTAACGGAAATATCTGAATTCCATTGTTCTTAACTACTGCTTGCCTGAATTTTATTCCTTCCTTATTGAATCTCTCTCTATATTCATTCCATAGCACCTTATTCGTAACTGTCACTGGCGAAACCTTTTGTGAAATGGTGTACGGTTTTGATTGTTCTCGTTGGCGGTCATCTTGAGAGGATTGCTGTAAATCTCTATCCTTGCCTTTAGATGTTGATGTTTTTTCTGATAAAAACTTTTCGCTGTTGTCTTTTACTTTGTAACGAAATTTCAGCTCGCCTGGAATCTGAGGTTTCTTCAGCGGCGGAAAATCGCTGTTTAGACTATTATAATCTTCCATATCATCATCCACGTCAAGGGTGTCAAATCTATTATTGGTTTCTATGGTTTCAATGTTTTGCTGTACATTTTCTGGTTTTAATTTTACTCTCCGTTTTCTTGCCGGCTGACTGATCTGTTCTTCTTCACTAGTGGCTGGCAATACTGTGATTTGGTTGAGTTTCTCACCTAACGCATACAAGAGCTTTTCTAGGAAAGTCCTATCTTGTGTGAGGATATGTTGAATGAAATCCTCTTGGCTGCAGGGTGCTGCCATGTTCTCCGTTGTTTGTCACAGGTTTAATCCACACGGGGTGGATCTCACCTTAAAAGATACTACACAGTTGTAACACCACTGTGTTTTACGCTTTGCTGCTCAACTTTATTATCTTTATAAATATTACACTGTTCACGCGCGAATTACCTTGAAAATCTCAGAAAGTATTTGCTAACGAATTCAAAGGTTTAATCTGACAAAGTCACTTTGACAGAAATCGAATAATAATAATTGAATGTCCTCTCTCTCTGAACATGTTTATTAAATTATAAGGATAATTACATTACAGTTAAATACAATTTTTGTATATAATCTGTGGAATTTCTTCCCCAGTCGGTATTTGTTCTATCTGGCTTTTGTTTGCGGTATTCCTTTCAAGGATGGCAGGGTTTAGTCAAACAAGGTAAGTCTGGGCCTCTTCCTTCGTTGACAGTGAGGATCATATTGTAGCTGCCTCTTGAGCATCTCATTTGGGTGGTACTCAATCCTGGCAAATGATTTCTTACTTAATGATCTGATGTGTTCTCTAAAGGTGCTAATTTTTAAATTTTCTAATATATGTTTGTTTCGTGCTTTTCTCGAAAACCAAACTGAACATCAGGGATGACATGTTGTTCTTCAGATGTCTCTATCAAGCGCTGCAATATTACTCGCTCTGTAATTTTGGAGAGTGAGGGGAGTAAGCTGATGGGACGATGGTTTTTGGGATTTTTGACATCCTTGCCAGGTTTAGGAATCATAATGGTAGTAGCCTTTTTCCAGCAGTCAGGGAAGTATAACGTGTCTAGTATGCTGTTAACAATGTTGAGAATGTAAGGGATATAATTGATTGGGAGGAGTTTTAATTGTTTATTCGTTATACCATCGTGTCCTGGGGCTTTCCTAATTTTGAGATTACTAATTATTTCTTGTATTTCCGACAGGTTGGCTGGACGAATATTACTGTTGACTTTAGTAGATTTGGTAAAATGTTCAAATACAGCATTAGCGTGGGTATCCTCATCGGTGTTTGTTTGGAATTCTGTTGGATTGTTGAATTGTTCTTGCAGTATATCAGCAAATATGTTGGCTTTTTCTTCATCTGTGTACATTGTTTTATTATCTGTAATAAGTGGGTGGTTTTTGATTTTGCCGGATAGTCTTTTCCTGATCTTCCATAGTGAGATGTGGTCTTCTGCTAAATCCTCAAGGAGTCGGTCCCATTCATCATTACGATGTTTCTGTAGCTCATGTTGGATTTCTCGTTGTTGGTAATTAAGTATTCTCCGCAATTCTGGGTCTTGGGTTGTCCATAATCGTTTCCGGGTTCTGTTTTTGTCTGCGATCATATTTTTGATGTAGTACGGAATGCTGTAGGGGTTTGGTGGTCTTTTTATTTTGTTTGTAGTACTGTTTAAGGTGGCTGTGATGATTTCATTGTTGATTTTTTCTATTTCTTCGTTTATTGAAGTAGATGTTATATTAGAGGGGTTATCGGTCTATTTATTGCATTTTACAAATTTTGGAATTTCGGCCAATTAACTCTGTAGTGTTGCTGCTCAAGATGATATGGAGACCATTGGAGTATTGACAGGACAATTGGATTATGGTCGGAACTCAGTTCAGTCGATGTATATAGCTCTATCTGATGCTTAAGATTTTTGATGGCGAATATATCTAACACATCAGGATTTATGGACCCGATCCAAGTGGGTTCACTTGGTCCAATAACATATATATATCCGTGCTGATCTGAGTGGTCAGCCAGTGTACGTCCTCTTGTAGTAGTTAATCTTGAATTCCAGCGTGTATTCTTGGCGTTGAGGTCACCTCCCATAATCGTAGTCTCCTTTGTTATTAATAATTGGTCCAGATCCGTTTTAAGTAAAGGAACTCCTGGATTGTTGTAGGCAGCAATTACTCGAATTTTTTGATTACTTGTCATATGAATGACTACTGAGGTATGTTCAAGGTTGAGGGTCGGTTGGTTATTTTCTCTTTGATGTTTGATGGATTTCTTGACTATAATTGCCGTTCCTCCTTTGCTACCATTTAGTCTATCTGTACGATGGGTGATGTAATTAGGAATGTTAAAAGTTTTCCCAGGTTTCAGATGAGTTTCTGCCAGGAGAACTACATCTGGATCTTCTCTTTGAATATACTCCCGTAGTTCGTTGGTTCGGCCAGCGACTCCGTTTGCATTCCAAGCTATTATCTGTAGTGAATGCGGTTGTCGTGTATTACTCATAGATCATTCCTTGACTCGATATGAAATTTAAAAATTGTTGGAACATTTGTTGAATATTTTGGCCATTTGCCTGTATGGTGTTATTTTGTGTTGTTTGTGCATAAGAGATTCCTGGTTGAACTTTATTGGCATTTTGGACAAAACTTCTGGGTTTTATCTTTTTCAGTGCTTGTTCTTGTGCTTTTTTGTGGGCCACACAACCTCTATAGCTAGCTGGGTGATCTAGTGAGCAGTTTGCGCATCTTGCTGGTTTGTTTCTCTCTTTTGTGCATGTGTGGGTTTCGTGGTATTCTGCACATTTGACGCAGCGCGGCAGGAGGTGGCAATTTTTGCGTGTGTGTCCAAAACCCTGGCATCGATGGCATTGTGTACTGTTCGTGGTAGATCTTTGCGATTCAATCTTCACTCTTATATAACCTATGAACGTTTCATGATAAATTTTATGGTATTTGGCTTCCCTTGGAAGTTGGGCCAATAACATAGGTAGTGGGTGTTTTATCCCATCGCGGCGCCTGTACATTCTGCTAATGCCAAGGATTTCATATCCCATGGTTTTGAGTTCCTCTTTGATAGACTCTGGTTCTGTTGTTTCGGGAATGCCTCGGATGACCACTCGTAGTGTTTTGTTTTCAGGCAGGTCGAAGGTGTAATACTGTTGTCCTTTTTCTTCAAGGAATTTTGTAAAGTCTCGGTGATCCTTCTCCGTCTCCACAAATACTTGAATTCCCTTTTGTTTAACAGTAATTTGTTTTATTATAATATTATTATCTTTAGCATGCTTCTCAACTCCGGGCCAGTTTTCCTTTGGGGTGATTGTAATTGGCGGTACTTTCGGTTTATTATTCAATGGAACGGTTATTGTTTGGCTGCTATGTGAAGGAAAATTCAGAGTATCCGGAACTTGGGCGGGTTGTAGATCATTGGTTTTTGATGTCGATGGTTCTATGTTTTCTCCTGAGAGAGTCTCAAATCTATTTTTAATTCGAATTGATGGAGTAAATGTTACCTGTGACTGTGGACTTTTTCGTTTCTTTTGGGCTGGCATTGTGAACTCATTTTCCTGATTAGGACTACACTGAAAGTATTCTAGGTCAATGTCTTGCTGTTCGTTTACATCTTCCATCAGTATGTCTGAGTCTATGTGCTTGATCTGGGTTTGTATCCTGGCAATCTTAGTGTTAATCTCCTTTGCTGCTTTCTTAAGTTCATTAAGTTCCGCTAGAAGAGTTTCCAATGTCTGTTCTTCAGTATTCATCTTGCGTTCGCCGCTATATGCGGACGCACTTTGAATTTCACTATCGCACTCAATGTCTGTAATGTCTCCGTCACTTTGAAATATAATTCAGGCGCCTGAACGCCTGCTGTCGTAGCACTTGCAATGCTGGTTACACAAGCTTGCCTTATTCTATTCACAGAAATGTTTTTTGTCAATCACTATTCAATCTTTATCGTAAAATAAGCTTTTATATAAATGCACTTTCAAAATTACACTGCTCTCACTTTGACAGAATGCATGAATAGAATGAATGAATGTCCTCTCGAACACTTCTTTATGCATTTGATGCATTTCGTTAAATTTGAAGACGCGAAACCTGAAAAATTTTATCTTGACATTCTGTCCTAGGAGTTGAAAGAGAACAGCAATTACATGGAACGGCTCCAGATTCGGAACCTCTGTGTACTGATTCTCTCGAAAATCCTAGATGTCGGTCTTACATCTCGCGTCTTCAAATCTTTCCTCAGTGTCAATAAATTTGGGCCAGCCAGAAATTTCACAATATTTAGTGTTTGGTTCATTCAACAAATGAAAATCACTATACTGCACCTTCATATTTATTATTATTTCTATATCTGGATCGTGAATTGAGCATCGAACTTATATTTGTTACCAGAAGCAATCCGACTGTACACTCATCATGTTACCGAATTTGCTTATTTACATTACAGTCGCGTTCAATAAGTGGGGAGACAGAATGTAACCCACTTAAGCAAGCTATATCCAGGTAATATAAGCCTCGCGATAATGAATAACTATTGAATATAATTTTTTTAAAAAATTTGAGTATAGCCTCAAAATTATTGAGCCTAAAATTTTGAATAACTTTATGAAAAGTATGCAAGAAAGAATAAAGGGAGATATCTAATAAAATTTTGCGGCCTATATTATAAAACTTAATGAAAAATGAAAACTTAAGATTGTTTCAAGTAAGTCACGTGATCTATCTATCTATGAGGAATATATTTTTTCCCATATTTTTAAAACAATTTGTTTAAAAGATGTTAACTTAAATATGCAAAAATTTACCCAATGGGAGGCCCTTTTTTACTGTGAAACTACTGAACCTAAAGTTTAGGAAGAAGTAGATAATATAGGGCCTCATAGACAAAATAGAAAATTAAATAAACAGTAAATAAATGTAATAAACCTATCATATAGCAGATCATCTGAAATGAGATTTACCTTATAGCAAATCTCAAAAATGGTAATATACAAATCCAACTCGTACTTGAATGAATTAGTTAAACGATGAAAGTAAGTTATAAAATGACGGAAACAAGCAAGAAATTTCTATAATCGATTGCTTACATAAAAATTTTTACTTATATGGAAACATAAGATTCCGATAAAGACAATTCCATTGCAGAGTGCATACCTATATCTTCACCTCCACACATGGTTACATAAAATAACACCTACTTATTGCCAATTGGATGAAATATTCCTACAGTGTTAAATTTCCTACATCAGAAGGTTTATTGTAATCACTAATAAGTCAATAAATATAGGAAAAGATTATTCATTACTTATAAAGATATTTCTATATAGCACTTTCTAAAATTTGTAAACATTAAAATCCATTGTTTAGGTTTATGCTATTTTTGACATCCTTCGACTCAATAAGTAGATATAGCAAAAAAATATTTGATTCGTTATTTTACAATGACAGAATTTTCTTTGGGAATATTGAACTAAAAAGATATTTAAAAAAATACGGAAAGTATCAATGGCGTTAGCAATATGTTTAAGAACATTGTGAAACTTGGTGCTGTTTGTCTATTTGGAAGAGCAATAGTTTATGGTGCTAAAATGCGTCGGTGCCCAAATAACTTGTAATCAATTTTCCACTTTGTGAGGGCTTGTAGATTCGGTTCAATTGTCCTGACAATTTTGCTCAAACGAGTTCTCTTCCAACATTATTAATTATTTTTGCAAAAATTCGGTGTAAAAATATTTATATTTCAATGACTTCCCGTCAATTGTAGTTAGTGTTTCCAAAAGATTTATTATTTGTCTAGCTGTTCTCGGTAGCATCGCAATTAGCTCTTCCTGGTAGCTTCATTAATTTTCTTGTCTTATTTTTGATAGATTTACAATGTTTCCCAGTAGTTTTCCAATGTTTTGTCTAGCTGTTACCGGTAGCTTCACAATGTTTTTTACCTGTGCAAGTGAGCTGAGCATTGTTTTTTCTAGTTGTTGCAGGTAGCTTCTCAATGTTTTTACTGGCTATTTCTGGTGGAGTCGTTTATTATTTATATTTGTTTCTGGTAACTTGGCTATATTACTGATCGCGGCAGCTTTACAATGTTTTTCTAGCTGTTCCTGGCAGCATTGCTATGTTTTTTGCTGTTCTCCGTAGCTTTACAATGTTCTTTCTAGCCGTTTCCCGTATTTTTGCAATGTTCTTCTAAATGCTTGTTGTAACCTGTTTTTTCTAGCTGTTCCCTGGTAGTTTTTTGCTATTGCTCATAAAGCTTCAAGGGCTTACAAAGAACAACTAACCACAGTTTCAGCGCAAACGGAAGAATGGTAAAGGAACGCAGAGAGGACAAAAATTCAGTTTTATATATACAGATTATACTTTTTTGAGGCCATTGCGAACAAAAAATAAATAAACAATTACATATGATCATTCTTTGTACCATGAGCTGTGGTTTTGAGGTCATAATAAAATATCATAGAGAAAACATATTAAGTTTTCGGGAATTTTTGTAATTTCTCTTGTAACTTTTCCAATTGTTTTATCCTTAAAAATACTACTCGTGCTATTATAAACATTCAGACAAATTAATTGTATAGACCTGCCCGTAAAATTTAATTTCCCAATTTTCCGACCATCTGGCTTTGTTTACCTAAAATCCTTATTTACGTTTTACAAACATAACAAAATTAGATACACCGGTTCTGCCGATCTCAACTTATTCACCTATCAAGACACCACTAATTATTTTTGTTATATAGAAATTCTGTCATCTTTATTGTTTATCAAAGATTGTAAGAAATTTCTTATCGAACGTTTTTTGTTGTTCATATATTTTTCTTTTCTCCAAAATTAATAAATGAATTCTTTTAACTTTGCTATGAAAATCACTAGGAATGCACCCGCCTTATAGCATACAGACTTCATTTTTTCCCTACGACATTATTAAAAAACCAGATCCCTTGCTAAAATCTATGGTCATTTAAATTCAGAACGCAAACGAATACTAACGCTTCCTATCTCTTAAGTAAATGGGGTTCACAGGGCATTATTAAAATGTATTGATTTTTTTTGTTTTCAAACAAAGCCCATGCATATTGATATTTAAGAGAAAGTCTACGCGCCTCGTTCATTACTGTACTGCATGGAGTTTTACGAATCGCTAAGGCGTTGAGAAGTGTTACAGGATGTTTCTCTTGTGACGGGTTAATCTATATTGCGTCGAAAGATTTACGAACATTTTGATAAGCAGTGAGCTTACCTGATTTAGTTGTCCTCGTTATCCTCTCACAGATTAGTTCGAATTCCTCTATCTACTGATTTATAGGTAAATAGTCCCTGTTTTTCACTATTTATGTCGTTTGAAGAAGATTTGAAACAGAAACCTATTGAAAAAATTTTGGATGCGAATGAAAGAGCAATAAGAAGGTCTGTATTACAAATTTAAAAATTGAAAACTGGGAGATTTGTTTTTCAGATTTAGAAATATATATGACAATTTTTGTTGTTTCACGCGAGAGTCGCTATTGTTGAATTTTAGCTTGAAAATCAAAGATCTGTTACTGCAACATAGAGAGCGTACTGTATACGTTACAGTGTAAGAACTTTCTCGGAGATGATTACAGGTTGAACCAAAACATTTTGTGTATGAAGAGAAGTCAAAATTGCTATCTAAGTTGTCATCATCCTAGAGTTGTTGAAACGGCGTTGAGTTTTTAAATAAAGTTTTGGTGTTTGGGTGCAAAACTGTGTTTTTACATTTGTGCCATACCGAAGGTTCCACAGCATTTCCAATAGCTACTGTTAATGCCAAACAAAAAGTTATAGTAGAACACGTATAAGTAAAGTAATTGCAATTTGTTTTCAATAAAAGGAGTGTGTTGGCAACCTGCCTTCGACAAGAAGACCCCGTTCTGTCCGAAAACAACAGAATATCCAACAATAAAACAAAATGCAGAAACATCGTTCAACTTGTCCATCGTAATCTATGGTTTTTGAATATGATGCATGTTCATAGCTTGTAGATTTTCTCATCTTGTTAATAACAAGTGAAAAGCGCATTTCCATCTCAATGAATTTGTTAATAAACGAATTTGTAAATTTTGAGAAACGGAAGATTCAAGAGTCATTCACGTTACCTGCAAAATGCATAGTGAACTATGGAGTCACTTAATGCAGGTACTGCTGGATTGACTGTCAAAAATAAATTAATCACCCAGGATACCCAGTAGATATTACAAATGGGCTATATTTTACATCAATTTGCAGTGAGATATTTGAGTTTGAGGATTATCAAGAAAATGAAGTAATGAATACATACTATTTCTTCCAGTAACTGCATATCAGTATGTATTTTTTTTTTTTGGTGTGGTTGTCGCCATCAATTCCAAATATTGTCAATACATTGACTCTATCGCTAGGTGATGCAGTATTTCTGTTTCAGATGCTTCAATTCCAGCCAATATCAAAGCGAAACTAGATACCATCTTGCTTTTGTTACAAAGTATTGTTGAAAGTCGCAGTAGTTTATGGAATGAGATGACTACGCCAGATATGATAGGTATTATATTGCATAATGACTGAAAAATTGGAAATGAAAAATTTGTGAATCAAATGGTTGCCACTATAATTCATGATGGAACGAATTAGAAATACTGTGGATAACTTTGGAGGAAATATGAGTCCATCAGTCACACTTGAGAGAAAGGAAGAGTCTCAAAACAATGAACTGAATTGTGACAATATTCTCCAGGCAATGTAGATAGAGTTCCATCTGCGAACGGGTCTTTGTGGCCGTTTTGTGGAATATACAATAATAGACAGATAATCCATGTCTGGTTTTATGTTAACGTTTTGTAGGGTTAGAGATATCAATAACGTTTCATGATGAAAGATTATCTTCACCATCTGTTTCGAATATATATATATATATATATATATATATATATATATATATATATATATATATAGTTACCAACAAAGAATGGAACTCTGCAAGTTTTAAAGGTTCAACGATTCTTACTAAAACAGGATATTGAAACTGTCAAATATCTATTGGAAACTGTATCGAGCCAAATGTCTATTTAGGGAAACTAAATATGTTTTCCAAGACATAGTTTTGTTTGTTCGGTTAAGTTATGTTAGGTAATTCGGGGAGCATAATCGTATTCCTGAACAAATGAATACCATGATAAAATGACAAGATCGGAAGGGTTGTTACCTCACGGGACAAATACTTGGAAATCTTAATCTATTTATTTGATATAAAATAAACTGCCACTCTCTTAATACTCGTATATCGTTATTTACAAAATAAAGTTTCAATATCATATTATTTGGGAATACCGTTATATAGCCATAGAAATGAATGAGCAAAACAATGTCCATTTCTACAATCATTAGTGATTTCCAATCAGAAGGCACTCCTCAGTTGGCAATTTTCTGAACATATATATATATATTCGCAGACCAGCCGAAGGAAATGCAAAATGACTTTTGTCATAAACTAATATGATAAAATAGCAATAACAAGTCCTCTAAAGTTTCCGCAAACTTTTCTTAATGGTCCATTTTGTGCTGATGACGTGCTGTAAAGTATTATAAATGTCATTCGTATTTTCCCAACTCATACATTATGCTGCTTTTAAATATCTTTATGCTCGGGGAAAAATAATTCTGTTTTAGGTTATTTACATAATTTATCGGTTAACGATTATAGATTTGAAACCATTGGGATCTAAGTTTTTTTTGTGTTCTGAATGATTAGTGTGACATCTTTACTTTGCCCTTATTAAGTTTATGGTAATATCACTACAATTCAGGACAATTTGCATACTTCAAATCAGTTCCTGTTATCAGTAGTAATTATAAGACCATGAAAAAAGAATTTTATCAATGGATTTTATAAGAAAATGTACAATTTCAGCGATTACCCCACAAAAAATGGTCGAGGGGGTTAAGGTCAGGGGAATGTGGAGGTCAAGGAACAAGACCTCAATTAAGTTTTGTGTTACATTACGTAAGTAATGTGGTGGCGCCCGGTCCTGCATAATATACTTGGGCGTTTAATTAAAGGAACATTTTCCAAGTCCTGGCGAAACGTTGACGGTAAACCGAATCTGATGTCTAGACTGAAATATGCTATGTGGGTTTTCAACAGCCCATTCATGAGCCTTATGAACATAAACACAACCATCTTTACTGAAGCTTGCCTCATCCGTAAACAAAATAAGATGTGCAAAATTCGGAATCTGCCTCTATTTTCGCAAATTCCATTGGCAGAACTGCTGGCGTGGTTCGTAGTCATTCGAATTTATAGCTCCTTGGATATGAAAAGAATGAAGTAGTTCTTCGCAAGTATTCGCCAAACTACGGAAATTATGTATGTATATATGTTATGCATACCTGCGACAGTAATCCTTGGATTGTCCTGTACAAGTCTCAATGCATCTTCTTCCATCACCGGTGCTCTTACAAATCTGTCTCTGCCGCGATCATTTACACTTGGTTGGAACGAACCATTTTCTATTAAATGTTGATGAATCCTCTGAAATATCTGTCCAGAAGGACTATTTGGGTATGCTGTCGCATACAGATGCCTCGCTTCTGATGTATTTTTAGCTGCACAGCCGTACATAAACTGCAACTCTGTTATTTCCGTGTTTGAATATGACTCAATTTCAAGAAATGCAATAATGTTTTATATTTAAATTATCCACTTTTACTAATTAAACACTGCAAAGCTCAATTCACAGTTTATAAATAACTTAAATTGATAAGCGTTGTGGCCATGTCAGTTTATTATTTGCCAGTGTAAACAGAGTTTTGTAATTTTAAAGTGCAGACTCATTTTCAAACTCAATTTACTCGATTACCATTGAAAATAGCAATTTGGACAAGCATTTTTTTATGTAAAAAAAAACAGTTACGTTTGAGCCCTTTTAAGTGCATATAACTTCCTAAGGGTGTGTTTTAGGGCATATGTTAATAGGGACTTTTTGGCATATTTTAATCAGTCCTATAAACAGCAGATGTTTGGACAACCTTTTAGAAAACACCCTGTATTATATCAGAAAATTCATTGCAACATTTAAAAAAAAATGCGATATTTTTTTTTGTTCCTTGTATTTTTTACATCTGTTTGAGAAAAAGTCGGCTATAGAACGTAATTTTAACCGACTTCCCAAAAAGGAGGAGGTTATCAATTCGTCTGCAACTTTCTAAATTTCAGTGAATTTCAATGAATCTCCCCTGTTTTCTCTAAAACAGCTCAAGAAATTTGAATATTATAAATTGTATTCTACATAGATATATTCCGGCTTGATTCCGTATATTTTTATATAACGCAAAACATACCATTTTTCTGAGAATCAAAAAAATATGTGAAAAAAACTGTAAACATTATGGTAAATGTCAAATTTTCATCATAAATATCTAGTTTAAATGTCAATATATGCTATGAAAGTATATCGTTTATAATGATTTTCATTTTGATTCGTTTAAAGTAAGTTTCTTTTAGAGTCGTTAGGGGGCTTAGAGTTGCGTGAAATGGCAGAAAATATTCCGTTAGTTTATCGAAACGAAAATTTATGTCGGCAAACTCTTCTATATGGTATAGGGTTGTAGGGGTATGCGTGCGTGCATGTGATATTAAGTGGTACATAATCACTTGTATATATAGGATGGTTGCAATATAAGTTGGAATTGAAATTAGTTATACAGGGTGGTTCTAAAAATATTGTATTGGGTGTCACATAAGTACTTGCGTATACAAGGTGGTTGAAATAAGAGTGGAGCAAAACTATAGTTATAAAGAGTGGATATATTTGCGTTATAGGACGGAGAATAATAAAATGCTTTAAAAATTGTCAGAGGCAGTTGAATATACAGGATGGTTGAAATATAAGGTAGAGTAGAATTACAGTTATACAGGGCGGTTTAAAAAAGTTATATAATTTGGAACATAAGTAGTTGCTTATACAAGGTGTTTGCAGTAAGGTATTGTTATTCAAGTTGTAGAAAAACATTGTTATATAAGCATACGCAATTAGGATATTTGAATTATAGATCGTAGGACGGGGTATAATTATAGACATGGGTTCAAAAAAATTTAGATGAAGTTGCATATACCGGGTGGTTGAAATAATTGGTAGAATAAAATTATACTCATAAAATGTGGTCCAAAAAGGTGTATTTTATTACATAGGATAGACCATGATCAATTGCATAAATGAAATACTAGATATATGGGAAGAAGTAAATTCATTGGTATACAGGAATAATTTAAACAATAGAAAATAGAAAAAGTCAATAGTGTGCAGAGGTTATAATAATACAGGGTGGTTTTAAAGATATCAGGACCGTTGTAATATTTCGTTGAGTTGAATTATAGTGGTACAGGGTGATTTAGAAAATGATAGACTAATAAGTTATATAGGGGTGACCAATACACAGAAGCATATACAGTGTGGATGCAATATAGAGTGAATTAGAGTTACATTTATAGAAAGTGGTCCATATAATAAAACAAATAAAAAAGGTAAAATATATTTGGAAAATATAGACAAAGAATAAAAATTAGAGAGGGAGAAAGAGAGAGAGATAAGAATACGCTAAAAATTTCAATTGAATTGAAACTTAAATCAGATAAAAAAATGATATATCTGAAAATAGTGATTGATTGTATACGGTTTCTAAACGGTTTTTAATTTAAGTCAGCCGAATTTGGTTCTTTTTTAAATATAAATTTTTATAGGAAATTTAGTTACAGAAAACCTTATGGCATAATATATTTATTAAATACACATGAAGTTTGACTTATTTTCGAAAAATTTTGGTGAACATATCTCCTTCTTTAAAAAATGCGTTGAGAATTTCGTATTACTTTACATTTTTTTTTTCAAATTTTTGTACCAAAACATGTATAATAAATATAGTTAAATGAGCAAGGGTTCATAACACAAAACGTCCAAACCCACCCCAATATTATTACGACCGTATATATCGTTCCAGCATAGCTAATTTGTGAAACGAGCTACAAAAACAAAATTTGTAAATTCGTTTCTTCCTTTGCTGTTCACTGTTTTCTCAAAGCAATCAAATTACCTCAACATTAAATCTTTAAAAGGGAAATCGAAAACGTGCACGATTCTCTGATGTATGATGCCTTATGGTTCGAAACAATGAAGAGAACCAAGCGAAACAAACGATACGAGCATAAGCGGCATATAGGTGAAATGCGATGTCAGAGACAGAATAGGTTGTTTCCCTGTAGCCTTCGGGGCTACATCCACAGTTGCAGCCCGTAATGAGAGCAGCGATAGGCCTAAGGTGATGTCAGCCCCATATGCTATTCATCCCGATTTTATTTTCCATTAATTGTATCTCGTGAACGGCGGATACTGCAAAAATAGAAGCAATATATTAGCATGTATGAGGTCACTTTAATGATTTTATGATATTGTTCAACTGCTTTGGGGATTTCTGTTTGAAAGTCTATTTAAATTTAGTAAAATGATGCTGTATTAATTATTACCACTTACGGATAACTGATTTAAAATAAATGATTATAAAAATCCGACTGCCTAAAATCAAACAAAGGAAAAGTGAAAAATATAAAGGATAATTTATGGAACTTTGCGAAACGCATCATAAAAACTGTTTTTTTTTTGGGTTAGAAACGAGAATATGTAAATAATATAATACTATAATAAAAATAGAAATAATTATAAATGTAAAAATAAAGTTATGAATTTGACAAATAACTCCACCTGCCCCAGTCGGTACTAAGCTCGGAGAAAGTGAAGAGGGTTGTATCGACAGACCCGCACTCTGT
This sequence comes from Octodonta nipae, assembly GCA_034190945.1. NCBI lineage: Eukaryota > Metazoa > Arthropoda > Insecta > Coleoptera > Chrysomelidae > Octodonta > Octodonta nipae. Next base: position 78,434,236 of record CM067216.1, read on the forward strand.
TATACTTTTATATCATTTCATTTTACGCCGCCAAAATAAGAAACCTCCGAGAAATTAATCATCACAAATAAAACTAAACTTGCGAACAAACGATGGAAATCAATGTAATATACAATTGTGATAAGAAAAAGATTCCCGAAAAAATCGATTAATGATAAAAACAGACTTTCGAGTTCATTCCGGAATAGGAAACGATACACGTTGGCGTATCGGAAGTAACAAGTGAAGCATCTCGAACTCGCGTGGAGATATAAGTATGATTGCCTTACGGCGGAGGAAAAATTTTAGTGGATGGCAACGTAGTGAACATCTGTTCGATATTAGTCCTCGTTGTTGTTTTAAATAAGTATTGTGAGTTATTTTGGTTAAATAAAGACGTTTATAGTGAGCATAGAAATGTTGCAAGTAAAACCCGCGAACTTCGTAACAAATACTTAAAACCACAATTGCTATAAAACCAAAAGCGGAACCAGGAAGGAGTAAATGCAGTAAGACATAAGCCAAGAAAAAGGCAAATGAATATTGGATGCTGGAACATTCAAGGGATAGGCGCAAATGGAACCCTTGTCTTTAAATAATTTCATTCATACGATATGGACATTGATGTACTCATATAACATAACAAGCTTGAACTCGATTGAGGAAAGTATAACAATAGTTTGAGTTAGAAATTAAAGAAAGGTGAGAATCTTTGGAGGCGACACAAAAACCCAACAAGAAGTTATAATTTTAGGGGATGTCAATGGAAGGGTCGGTAAAGCCCTCTGCGTAGAACGTTGTCTAAAAACTTTATTACATGGACTATTTTAACATACACATATCAATAAATTTACTCGCATCCAAAAACTGAAAAAGACTACATTGCTATAAGACAAAAGACTATTTCACGTAAAAGAGCAGAATACGAATCAGATAAAGTAAGGACTGAAATTCTTCGAGACGAATCCGCCAGCTTCCTATACAAACTGCATGTGTCATAAAAACTTGACGATGAAATAACTGCATCAGCACACGAAATGTATGAAAGTCTAAAACAAAAACTATATAATAGCGTTAGAAGCGTTGGGAGTAAAACAGGAAAGATTGAGAAACTTTTGGTCGTCTAGTCAAATTAATTGAAGAATAAAGCAGATATGTCTCAAGTGGTTAGCCACCAAAAACGAAGAGGATCGAAGATGAAAAATAATTCATTGAACATGAAATGTGCACAAATAAATACGAGCCAAATAAGAAAAATAAACCCTATAAGACAGTACCGATAGACTACTATAGTGATTTATTAATAGGGAGTAGAAATGAATACTTTAACACTGGCTTAAATAATGAAGAATTAAAAGAACTATAGAAGAGATTACAGTAGAAGAAGTAGTGGGATAGAGGAGTACTAACATATGCTGGCTGTATCGAAAATGGGTTGAACACATTGGGTGTATTGTAGAAGCAAAATGTACTATAAATAATTTACCAGTTTCAGTAAGTTAAAAATCGAGTTGCTTATCAATCGAAGTGAAGATTGTTTGAAATGACGTTAATTGTTTGAAAGCATTAGTGATTTAGTTATCTGATATTGTAACCTAGTGAATGTTGACGCACAATATCTACAGTATTTGGAATTAAATTATTTTCAAATGAGTCCACGAAATACACAATATATATAAACGGCGGTGGGTAAAATATTTGCGAGTGATTGTACTAATACCAACTTAATATGACATTAATCCTTTACGTTTCATGTTTTAAATTTGATAAAAATATACCACCCAAGTATCAAACAAGTTCGTATAAAAAAACTTGCAAAGTTCTTGGTTTCATTAAAGCTTGGTGTCGAAAGTTATTTAACAGATTACCTTTTCACACCTCCAATCTCTCAATTAACTCACCATCATCACATTATCAATGCAAATTGAATGAAAAGAAATCTCCAGCTCCATTTTATACCAGAGCAAACTAATTACAAAACCTCATATTAAAATAAAGAGTGCATATTAAAACATATCAATTTGGTTTTCAGCCTGCGAATGCAATCAACACGCCCGCAGATGCAAATTCGACATGGGACTGTATAAATTGTCTGGACGGGTATCTGGAGGCGTATGTCTCAAGTGCCGTCATTTTACTGCAGGTCGGCATTGCCACTATTGCCGCGAAGGATACTACAGGGACCCCACCAAGCAGATCACGCATCGCAAAGCGTGCAAACGTAAGTTATTACACTCCGAATTTGTCTTAAATTTAAACTAAGTCCACCTACTCTTTAAGAACTTCTTTATGTTTCCCTTAAAAGGATGTACAAAGGTCTCAAACATTCTACTTTATTATTGCGTATTGCCAAATTACGACTTTCATTAACCAATATGTTTTATTCGTTTAATGGTGAATGTTGTTGGAATTTTGTTTGCTGGTATACCGGGTGATCAATCTGAAGTGTCCGGAGTTGGCAATACTTAAATTCTTGTGGTAACAGTGTGCAGTTGGTATTGAAAATTACACACAGAATAATGAGTTGGCACAATTGTTGATTGAACTTTTCGTGTCAGTTCGTGTTGACATAAGCCATAACATAACTTCAAACATTGCAGAAAATGCAAACAATGAAATGACTCTGGCTCTTAATTAAGAAGTTAATTAAAGAAAATAAAGTTTTATTATATAAAAAATGCAGAGTATGAACTCTGTTCAACAGATTGACTTTGATACCAGAAAACGTCTAGGAATCCCAATAATGAACAACTAACAATAATCGATTATTAAAGAAAAAATTAGTTATGTTGGAGTAAGAACTTTACATCAACTGGTAATCAGCATAATGGTAAATTTGATGGTAATAATTTGCAAAAACTAAACTCTCAAAATGTGCAAATAAATAAATGCCACATTAAACTACCTGCATTGGGTATGATAAATATCGAATGCACAGTTAATGAATGGCATTAAGGATGGGAATCATTGATAATCAGGAAGTATAAGTCTTAAATATAGACATTGGATGTAATTGGTGCAAAAATAGTGTTGATTTTAATACAAATTAATGCAAGAATTGTGTCATATTTTTAAAAGTATAGGAACAGTGCTGCGTACCTTTATTGTTATTGCTGGAGGGCTCATCCTTTAGAGTATTCTGATGAGAAAAAAACAATTTTGTAATCTGCTGCAAGTATAATAATGAACAGTTAAATAAAGAGGGATAGACGACAGAACTGAAAGAGTGGTGTCTATAAATTTGTAAGTAAGAACAAATTTAAATACATGTTACAAGTATATTTTGTTACTGCTTATTTTGGAAATATATTGATAAAAAATTAGTGTGATATTACCTTTTAACTTAAACACAGGTACACTTTTACTTTAATCACTGATGTATACTGTTGAGTAAACATGTTAAACAATAATAAATATGAGAAAATATATTTTAAAATATAAGGTTTTATTAACATAGGCATTATTAAAAGTAAATTGTTATTATCTAAAAATAAAGAGTTAACTCAGGCTAAAGAAACCAATTTTCACAATAAGAGAGAGCCCGTAGGAATTTAATACTAAACTGGAAAACAATGTATTGTTAAATGACAAATTAGCAAGTCATGTTTGTAAAAATAATTTGGTCAAGTGCGAATTGGACTCGCATACTTAAGGTTCCGTACGACCTTCAAGATTCGAATATTCCAGTTTCAGACAAGCAGGGAATGAGTGCATTTTCTTATATTTATCCTTCAATCTTTTAAAGGAAGCGTTTTAAATTTATAAAAAATATACACTTTGATTTTCCACACATAGACTTTTTATTTTATCTGCTTTAGGATTCGCTTGATTTTTATCACAATACATATGTATTTAATTTTCTAATTTGGCCCCCAAAAAGTAACATTAGAGTTTTATTTTACTAATAAACTTTCAGAGATGCCTTTTTTAATCTACTGTCTGAGTTTTGAGGCTCTGTAGATTGGAAGAAAAACGGCAAAATAGGTCAAAATTTAAATTATAAATTATTATATCTGTTATTCAAATTATTTAAAAATATAAATAAAATATATTTTTCAAATTTTAAATAGGGTAGTTTCTAAAGTGGGAATTAAGTCGATGTTGAATATTTTTGTTAATATCTTTTATACAAATGATTTAAAAATATGATATATTTGTAATTCACATAATGAGCCTTTTATCTGATATATTACATGATGCGTTTGAAAATTGAATCTTTATTTTCCATTTAATTGTATAATTTGTTCCTAAAATTACTATGGGGGTTTTCTAATAATTTATTTTCCGTTTAAATCTATTATTTGGAGGCCAAATAATAGAATTAGGGATTTTTTTCATATTTTTCCTATAAACAAACATAATGAGGTCTTAGAGTTTGGGGAATAACGGGGAGAATGGGTAATGTTTTTAAAATATTTTTTTAATATATTTTAAAATATTCATTTTAAAAAAAATTAAAAAATATATTTGTATTCGTCATAATGAGCCCTGGGATTGGATATATTACATGACCCGTTAGAAACAATTATAATTTTTTATTTTCCATTTAATTCTATTATTTGCCCCCCAAAATGAATATTAGGGGTTTCTTCTTATTTTTCCAGTAAAGTTCAGGTGAGGGGCTATACTTATGGTTTCGGAGATAAGGGGGGGAATGGGAAAATTTTTTTATATTTTTGTAAATATCTTTTAATTAATTTATTTTATAAATATGGAAAAAATATATTTGTTTTCTTCATCAGAACCTATAAATCTTTTTTTGTTCAAAACTTTACGTTTTATAGTCTCGGAGATAAGAGGGGGGGAATGGGTAAATTTTGGTATATTTTCTGTTGAGGATTCATTAACATTTATTTGTAGAGTAGTATATTTAGTTTGGAACAAAAGTTTTGGATTAGCAGTGTAATTCCGAATCTTTTCTTTTGTATTTTTTTGTTGTTTTTGTTGGTGAATTTTACGCGCATACTCATTGCCAGAGTCGCTTGATCCACCGTCTCGGACAGTTGAGACATTCTCGCTCGTAAAAAGAACTAATCTCTCTAGTTCTTCATTGTTGTAGTTTTAAGTGAAATCAGACCGGTCGTGAAATGGACACAGTAAAATCTACTAAAGTGCAGTGCGGGGTCAACTCCTCAAAATACAGTCCACTTCAACCTACAGAACGGTCAACAGGGCAGACAAAGACACATGTAAGTACTCTGGCATGATCGTTCTTTAAATAGTTACCAACATATCAGAAATAAACCCCCATTCCATTTCATAATTTGGCCACTTCGAACTCGGATTTGCACTGCTTTTATTAGTTAATAGCACGCATATTTTGCGACCGGGAAAAATCCTCAATTAAGTAAAATATCAACGTAGAATCCCGTTTAAAACTCGACTTGTTTTTTGCGCTCATAAATGGTAAATATCGTGTACACTACGGTTCATTAAAAATTGCTACAAGACAAATTATTTTAATTTTGATTTCGCTAATCATTTCTCGCTCATTTTTTTTTGGAAAATTTAATATTCTGTCATTAGCATATATTGGATATAGTTTTGTTTTTATTTAATTAGGGTTTGTTTGTATTCGTATAATCGGATTTTTCAACTCTCTCTCATTCTCTCGGTAGAAATATAGGTCAATTAAGATTAAGTAAAAGATTTCTCATAGTTTACTTAAAAGTTTTGAACTCACTGTAGAATCATCAGTATTACCGACGTATCAAGCTCTCTATGAGTTTCTCCGGACAAATTGTAAAGCTAACGATTCGGTCGCTATGTTGCAAAGAGGTTTTAAACTTCCTCCGAAGCACTTACAAGTAAAACCTATCAAACGGTTCTCTAAAACTGCATTAATCAGTAACGCAGAACTCTATACTAATTCTCGTATTGTACACAAATGTAGTTATTGTAACGAGGAACATAAAATTTATAAATGTCCTACGTTTAACACTTTGTCTTCCAAAGATAGATTTGAAATAGTGAAGCAGCGCAATTGGTGTTTTAATTGTCTCGGTGCCACACATGTAAGCAGACAGTGCTCTTCCACTTCTTGCTGCAGGGTTTGTCACAAACAACACCACACTTTGCTTCACTTTGATACCTCTCCTCGCACTACTGCAAAAACGGTTACCTCAGATTCACACGTTAGTACTACAGTTATTCCACAGCAAAATCAGCCTTCTACTTCTCAAATACTCACTAGTACTGTACCTACTGTTGATAGTACTAGTCGAAAGGTTGTTCTCCTCTCTACTGCTTGTGTGGAAATTTTGGATGCTTTTGGAAATTACCAAAAGATCAGGGTCTTATTAGATTCCGGCAGTCAAACAAATTTCATTTCCGAGCCATGTGCCCGTCGACTAGGTTTGAAACGTTACAAACTTCCTACCAGTGTTGACGGCCTTGGACAGTTGGGTTTGAAAACTTCAACTGCACTCTCATCTACCATAAGACCTGTATTTCAAGCAACTCCTACCTTCGATATTGAAGCTCTTGTAATACCTAAGATTTGTGGAGATATGCCTCAAGTACCTGTATCTCTTGAAAGCCCTAATTCATTCTCTAACCTCATCTTGGCGGATACACATTTTGGTATCCCTGGTCCGATAGATATGTTGTTCGGAGCAGATCTCTTCTCAATGATTCTCAAGGATGGAAAAGTACAAAGTCGAATAGACGGTCCTGTTGCCTTAAATACTGTTTTTGGCTGGATTATTATGGGTAAAGTCAATGCCTCTGTTCCAAAATTGAACTCCTTTTTTTGTACATTAGAAAACACACTCGCCAAGTTCTGGCAGTTAGAGGAAGTTCCCCACTATATTACCTCTTCTCCGGAGGATCTAAAATGTGAACAAATTTTCGCTGACACTCATACTCGAACCCCTTGTGGTAGATACATTGTCTCTCTTCCTTTTCCTGATACTCGATTTATGGCACTTAGCAGATTTCTTGCCTTGGAAAGACGTCTTTTAGCTCACCCCTCTCTCTATGATAGTTATAAAATCTTAATGCAAGATTATCTCGACAAAGAACACATGGAAAAGATTTTAGAAGAGACTCCTCCTCGGAGTTATTACTATATTCCTCACCATGCTGTTATCAATCATAATAGTAAAACTACAAAACTCAGAGTAGTATTCGATGCCTCTGCAAAAACCTCTAATACTCTCTCTTTAAATGATACTCTCTTAGTTGGACCTAAACTTCAAAAGGATATTAGTTCTATTTTGTTACGTTTTCGTTTACACTATATTGTTTTCACCGCTGACATTCAACAAATGTACCGACAAATTCTTGTAAATGAGAAGCACCAGGATTATCAACGTATTCTCTTCCGTTTCGGCCCAAATGAATCAATACAAGATTTTCGTCTCAGAACCATTACATATGGAGTATCATCATCACCTTATCTCGCCTTAAGGACATTGCTTCAGCTAGCCAAGGATGAACACTCCTCAGAGATAGCATCAAGAGTTCTTTTAGAAGATATTTATATGGATGATGTGGTCACAGGCGCTTCGGATCTTCTCACAGCACAAAAGGTGCAAACGGACCTCATACATTTACTCAAACAAGGAGGTTTTTTACTTCATAAATGGGCGAGTAATACACCAGAACTGCTCGTAAATATTCCTGAGGATTGTAGATTATTAGATCCCATGTCATTTTATTCGGATGATGATACTAGTCTGAAAGTTTTAGGTCTGCAGTGGCAACCAAACTTGGATACGTTCTTCTACCAAATTACGCCTCTAGATCTCGCTTGTACTTAACGAAATATGCTTTCCGAATTAGCCAGGACGTTTGATACCCTTGGATTATTATCCCCTCTTTTATTTCTTGCTAAACACCTCATTCAAAAATTGTGGTGTCTAAAATGTGATTGGGATGACTCACCTCCTCCAGATATCCGTGAAAAGTGGAAACGATATAAACAGGAATGCCCTTCTCTCTCGAATGTCATTATACCTCGAAAAATAGTCTCGACCTCATTCGTTTCTTATGAACTACATGGTTTTTCTGACAGCTCTGAGTTGGGATATGCTGTTGTAATTTATCTTAAATTTCTCTATATTGATCGCCCTGCTCAAGTGTCTTTACTATACGCAAAATCTAAAGTTGCACCGCTTAAAACCCTTAGCATTCCTCGATTGGAATTGTGTGGTGCTGTCCTCTTATCAAGTTTGATCGAATTTGTTGTCCATACTTACAAAAATAAGTTGCATATAGAATCGGTATATGCCTGGTCTGATTCAATGGTAGCTCTCACTTGGATCAAATCCTCTCCACATCGCTGGAAAACTTTCGTTAGTAACCGAGTCTCTTATATTCAGGATAAAGTTAAACCTGAATACTGGTTTTATGTGCCCTCAATAGACAACCCGGCGGATTGTGCTTGTCGCGGGTTGTTTCCTCAATCCCTTGTAGAAAAGAAACTTTGGTGGAATGGCCCTACATGGTTATTGTTAGCAAAGGAATATTGGCCTCAAAAGGATATTCTGCTTCAGACAGAATGTACAGTAGAAGAAAAACCACATATTTTCTTAACTCTCTGTTCTCTAAACTCTATTGACACATTACTGAATCGTTTCTCCTTTTTAAACAAACTCAAAAGAATTTTGGCATATTGTAAACGCTTTATATACAATTGCAAAAACCCTAACTCTAAGTTATTTACTCATTTCAGTTCACTCGAGTTATTTCAACCACTTCTCATGTTAGTTAAAAGAGTACAACATCTCGAATTTTCAGATATTCTTGAAATAATAGAAAATAAACGACGCTTACCTAAAACTCTTAGAAAACTCAACCTGTTCATTGATAGTGATGGTTTCCTCAGGGTGGGCGGTCGTTTACAAGCCTCTGAACTTCCCTATGACAAAAGGTTTCCTCTTTTGTTGCCTCAAAATCATCGTTTAACTCAATTGATTGTTGAAAATTACCACATAGAAAACCTACATCCTGGTTTTCAAACTCTGTATTTTTTAATCTCTCAACACTTTTGGATTTTATCAGCTCGTAGAGTAATTAGGCGTACTCTCTCTAATTGCCTACGATGTTTTAAGGTTAAGCCCAAAGCTCTTGAACCCTTTATGGGTAATTTACCCGCCTCACGGATCTCAGAAGTCAAACCCTTCTCAGTTGTCGGTGTTGATTACGCTGGGCCTTTTCTTGTGACTCCGTGGAAACGACGAGGTGTCCAGCCTCAAAAGGCTTATATTTGTCTCTTTGTTTGTTTTGTTACGAAAGCTCTTCATCTCGAACTGGCTTCTAGTCTCTCAGCTGAAACATTTCTTTGTTGTCTCAAACGTCTCATAGCGAGACGAGGAAGATGTTCTCATGTATTCTCTGACCAAGGTACCAATTTTGTTGGTGCATATAAAATCCTCAATGATTATATGGCCAACGCCGTAGCTACCGAGAATATTACTTGGGCGTTTAATCCCCCTTCGGCTCCACATTTTGGAGGCCTTTGGGAATCCGCTGTGAAGTCAGTCAAATCGCATCTTTTAAGAATTGTAGGATCGCAAATTCTAACATATGAGGAATTCAATACAGTTCTTACCCAGATCGAAGCCGTTCTAAATTCACGACCTCTATACTCCATGAGTTCGGATCCTAATGATTTATCAGTCCTTACTCCCGGACATTTTCTCACTTTATCTCCGTTATCTACTATTCCGGAGCCTATTGTTACTCACATTCCTTGTAATAGATTGAATAGATGGCAATTGCTCCAAAAAATACATCAGGTTTTTTGGAAACGTTGGCATAACGAATATTTACACACGCTGCAGCAACGTCAAAAGTGGAATGACATGTCGCGGTCTTTACATGTTGGCGATTTAGTACTTATTAAGAGTGATAATACACCGCCACTCAAATGGCAGTTAGGGAGAGTTGAAGAACTCCATCCGGGCTGTGACGGGATCTCGAGAGTGGCTACAGTTCGTACAGCCACTGGGTCTTTACAAAGACCTTTCGTAAAATTATGTCCACTACCCGCGCCTTCCGGGTTAGCTGGCTGAAATACCTTGTATTTCGGTGGGCGGTTTATGTTGAGGATTCATTAACATTTATTTGTAGAGTAGTATATTTAGTTTGGAACAAAACTTTTGGATTAGCAGTGTAATTCCCAATCTTTTCTTTTGTATTTTTTTGTTGTTTTTGTTGGTGAATTTTACGCGCGTACTCATTGCCAGAGTCGCTTGATCCACCGTCTCGGACAGTTAAGACATTCTCGCTCGTAAAAAGAACTAATCTCTCTAGTTCTTCATTGTTGTAGTTTTAAGTGAAATCAGACCGGTCGTGAAATGGACACAGTAAAATCTACTAAAGGGCAGTGCGGGGTCAACTCCTCAAAATACAGTCCACTTCAACCTACAGAACGGTCAACAGGGCAGACAAAGACACATGTAAGTACTCTGGCATGATCGTTCTTTAAATAGTTACCAACATATCACAAATAAACCCCCATTCCATTTCAATTTTCATTAATATCTTTTTAAATATTTTTTTTAAATATCAAAAAATATATTTGTGTTCCTCAGAATGAGGCCTTTCATTTGATATATTACATGATGCGTTTGAAAAAAAAATTATTTTTAAATTTTTATTTAATTCTATAATTTACCCCCCAAAATTAATATTAATGGTTTCTCCTTAATTTTCCCGTAAAGTTCGGGCAACGCGCTATATTTCCAATTTTTTTCAAAATTTTAGGCTTAGTAGTTTCGGAGATCAGGGGGGGAACGTTCGATTTTTTTAGTTTTTCCCCCCAGAAGTACCCCTAAAATCAAAATTTTTTCTTTTACAATATGTACTCCTGATCGGGTCGCCAAACTATACATTGATACCAAATTTCTACCTTTTCCGTCCAGTAGTTTAGGAGAAAATGGCTGTGATGTGACAGAGGCAGAAATCCTGAGTGATATTATAAGCGTATCCGTATATTGTATATATGGAACCCTAAAAATTACATCAAATGATACCTTATAAGCCTAATGTCCAAATTCAATACAATTATATTATGCAAAAATACAGTTACCAGCATTGAGTATGACATATGTAATTACAGTCATGTAGGCTTAATAAATGACATTAAGGATAGGAATCATCTTGATAAAAATCATGAAGTAAAGAAAATGTGGAACCTTTGGTGTGTCACACATGTAAAAACAGTTTTGCACCCTAACACCAAACCAATCTTGGTTTACTCCTTGATGATGGCAACTAAGAGTTATTGAAAAGACATTGAGTGTTTAAAATAAAGGTTTAATTAAAAAATTATTTAAAAAGATATTAACGAAAATATACCAAAATTTACCCATCCCCCCCCTTATCTCCAAAACTATAAAACGTAGTTTTGAAAAAAAATAGATTTATAGGTTCTGACCTGAAGTTTACTGGAAAAATAAGGAGAATCCTCTACTTTTAATTTTGGGGGGCCAATTACAGAATTAAACGGAAAATATAAAATTAAAATTGTTTCTAACCTATCATGTTATATATCAAATGAGAGGGCTCATTGCGACGAAAACAAATGTATTTTTTTCAAAATTATAAAATAAATAAATTAAAAGATATTAACAAAAATATAAAAAAATTTACCCATTCCCACCCCCTTATCTCCGAAACCATAATTTTGAAAAAAAATGGAGTTATAGCCGCTCACCTGAACTTTACTGGAAAATTAAGGAGAAACCCCTAATATTTATTTTGGGGGGGCAAATTATAGAATTAAATGGAAAATTAAAATTACAATTGTTTCTAACCCATCATGCTATATATCAAATGAAAGGGCTCATGATGAAGAAAACAAATATATTTTTTCCATATTTATAAAATAAATTAATTAAAAGATATTAACAAAAATATAAAAAAATTTACCCATTCCCCCCCTTATCTCCGAAACCATAAGCTGAAAAATTTTGAAAAACTGGAAGTATAGCCCTCACCTGAACTTTACTGGAAAAATAAGGAGAAACCCCTAATATTCATTTTGGGGGGCAAATTATAGAATTAAATGGAAAATAATAAATTATAATTGTTTCTAACGGGTCATGTAATATATCAAATCCCAGGGCTCATTATGACGAATAGGTACAAATATATTTTTTAATTTTTTTAAAATGAATATTTTAAAATATATTAAAAAATATTTTAAAAGAATTACCCATTCTCCCCGTTATTCCCCAAACTCTAAGACCTCATTTTTTTGTTTATAGGAAAAATATAAAAAAAACCCTAATTCTATTAATTATTAAACGGAAAATAAATTACCCCCATAGTAATTTTAGGGACAACTTATACAATTAAATGGAAAATAAAGTTTCAATTTTCAAACGCATCATGTAATATATTATATAAAAGGCTCATTATGTGAATTACAAATATAACATATTTTTAAATCATTTGTATAAAAGATATTAAAAATATTAAACATCGACTTAATTCCCACTTTAGAAACTACACTATTTAAAATTGGAAAAATATATTTTATTTATATTTTTAAATAATTTGAATAACAGATTTAATAATTTATAATTTAAAGTTTGACCTATTTTGCCGTTTTTCTTCCAATCTACAGAGCCTCAAAACTCAGACAGTAGATTATAAAACGCTTCCTTTAAAAGATATGAGGGTATGTATAAGAAAATGCACTCATTCCCTGCTTGTCTGAAACTGGAATATTCGAATCTTGAAGGTGGTACGGAACCCTAAGTATGCGAGTCCAACTCGCACTTGACCAAATTATTACAATCATGGACTAAGTGGTATTTATGGTCGCAGTCCTTAAAAGTGTAGAAACAGCACTGTCTGACATTAATTGTGTTGGAGGGTACTTTCTTAAAATGATGGTAAATAAATAATAAACATATAAAGAGGGATACAAGATAAAAGAGTGTGTTTCCATATATTTGTTATTGAGAATAAATTGCAATATATATAAGAAATTAGTATAGCAATAACATTTTTTATCTTCGGTTAAAATATAACCAGTCTTACATACAGATATATGAGTCAATTTGAGTAGCATGAAAATTTAATTGACAAGTAATTTTGTAAAGATTGTTAAGGAGGTCTTGAATTATTTTGCCTGTTCATTGGGTTTTTTCTACTACATATTTTTTTCCTACAACAGATAAGTATTTAAAAATTGTATTTGGAGAACAAAGTGTAGGAAGGCAATTTCATAAAATTGCCCACATTACTAGCAGTCTATACAGAAATTCTTCCTTACTGCTTTATCATTTTGTAGAATCTCTTTCTCACAGAATAACTACCGACAGCCAGTAATAGGGGCAATTTGGCGAATGAGCTGGCCAACAATTTGTGGAAATAAGCCGGCTATCATAATATTGTTCCAAAAAACTTATTGTAGCACGTGCAGTATGTGGTGGAGCTCCATCTTGTTGGAAATAACCATCTGTAAATTCATCATCATATAAACTGTTAATAAATGGTTCCAACATTTGTTCTCTGTATGTTACTGCATTTACCGTATTATAAAAAAATATTGGCCCTATAATCCGTCTCTTTGACATTACTACCCATACCCCTACTTTAATAGGATGAAGGTCAGTTTCAATAAATGTATGGGGATTTTCAGTAGACCATGTCCGAAAATTTTGAGAATTAATATATCCGAAACCATGCTTCCTCAGAAAAAAACGTGAGGTCCAAATCTTCATTACTAATTGTTTCGTTATACCATAAACAATAATTCTGACGATGTTCAAAATCTTGTTCTCGTAAGTGTTGATGTACCGCAATTTTGTAAGGATACATAAGTAATTTTTTTTCAATGCTAATCGTGCACTTCCATACGACAGACCTACAATTACAAAAGTTATATATAAAACATTAATTGAAGAAACAAATATATTCTTGCCTGTTTGAGTTGCTAATTTTCTTATAGACTTATTGGGACTATTTTCAATCCTGTTGCGTACATCATCGACGACATCTTGTGTTAATACCGTTGCCGCCTTTTCAGGATTGCGTTTTAGTACACTCCCAGTCTCTTCAAATCTCCTGACAATTCTATTTTGGTGGTTTCTACACGTTTCAATAGAAATTTCTATATGAGGATATTGTCTTATAAACTGTTCAAAACATGACTGTAGCGAATACATCCATGACCCATCCTCAGTTAGTACAGCACTACGAAAATGTGCCATTACAATAAGAGTATCCATTTGCACCGAAAATGGCATTTTGTTGTCTTGAAAAAGACAGTTTTATATTCAATAAAAAGGCGTATAGAAAATAATGAATAATTGCGAAGAAATAAAACCAGTCAAAAGCCCGCCAAATATCACAAATCAAGATACATTTGACATCTCGAACTTGTCAGTCAGAAAATCAAGGGTTTACAATAGACGCACTAAAAAATCCCCCAATATTAGGGAATAATGCTTGCCAACTCCGGACACTTGATATTGATCACTCGTTATATCTACTAAACAATGAATGTGGCTCAAATATTTAATATGAAAAATAACTTTGAATGTGTTTTTTAGTTTTTCACCTAACCGACCAAGCACACTAAACTGCATATGAATTTATCAGAAAAATGTCCAGAAGCGATGGGGATGCCTTTATTCAAGATTATATTCATATTATTACGAACAGACCACATATTATAGACTACCTATTACATGTTTAATGTATCTATTGTTTTTAATGTCGGTATATTTGAGTACATTTAATATTCCGATTTAAATCCAGTATATTTTTTACAAATTACTCAACAGAAAAGTGGAAGATTTAAATAACTTATGATATAGATAATTTAGTGGTTATGAACACGATTGTATTAGCTTCTCCTATCTGGGTATGCATCTAACGGATATTTAACCCACTAATAATTATCATATCGAAATGAATTTTTGTGTATAATATGTATTTTGAATGATAATTATTTACACACTACTTTGATAACATTTTTATATTGATGGAATAGGAAAAAAACTAATCTGTCTGTTCTAAATGAAAAGAAATCTTTAAATTGGAAGTACAATATATTGAATTAGACTGATCTTCAAGAATTAAATTTTTTGAAGCAGCCTCTAATAAGCTTCCTAATGTTGAGGAAACACTAGGAATACATTTCTTTCTTCATCAGTCAAAAAATAAAATTAACACAAAAGTTGCAGTTAAGTAGTGAAAGTTAAGATAAAATGTAATAACAACTTACGCGAGTTGAGATTGAAATCTAATATCAGTATTAACTATACGTTACCAAGTGAATGCTAGAAACGTTATACAGCGTAAAAAGTAACATTTTTATATTTCAAAAGTATAAGAAGAGGGCAAGGTCAAATTGTAACTTACCATACAATTAATTACAATAGAAATTATTAAATAATTTGTGAAAATATAAGTTTTATACTTGAATTCAAGTAAATTGCAGTATATTATGTTTTGGTTTAGAAAATCTGTTTTTTAAATTTATAATATCATTAAAGCTATTAGATAATATAAACCATTTTCAAAACAATATTGTAATTTTGTTTTGCAAGGACGCTGGAGTTATCAAAGTTCGGTGATGGCAATCCGCAAGGCAATGACTAGTTAATGTACAAGAATCTTTGTTCAATCCTATATCACATTTGTGACAATTTATTCTATTTTCATTCTACTTGAAGTATGTCCAATATAAGTGGGTGTAAAATTGTTATAACCAATTTCATATATTACATTCTATTTGAGAAAGTATCGGAATTTATCTTTAACTTTACTGAACAAATCATTTATAATTTTAACGGGTCACTGAGAAAATCTAATATTATACCCATTTCTGAGAATCGTCAAGATTTTGGGGGGGGGTCTGTATAAGGTACGGAATCGACACAAATACGTAATTTAAGTTATGTAAAGTTGACTCATTGGATACATCAAAATTGTTTTTTAATAAACAAATTGTGGACTATTGAATATTAATTTGTTTAATAATTTTTGAAGATAAGACATCTAGAAATATTAAACATTTTTAGCTTTTTATCAACAAAAGTGGGGTGGACCTTGTGCAAACTATAATTTTTATATCATTAGCTAGGTTAATATAACTCACTGATATTGTTGATTTTCTATAACAAAACCATTTGAGGATGTTGTCCCTGAAAACTCTTGTATCAAAGAAAAGGTACACTACAGTTAAGGTCTTCCTCCTAACAGCTAAATTGAAGTAGCGATTATATTCATTAAAAATGCGTAAATTTTCTAATTTGCTAACAACATGGATGCCATGAATATTATCGTTTACATATATTTTTTCAATATTTGACATGAAACCAAGTCTGGCGATACAGTTTTTATAAGTATCATCCATTACGTTTGGGGATACAGTTAGATATCCTTTAAGAAGATGTACTACTTTACTATGTATTGTTAAATTAAGATGTTTTTAAGCATCATGTTTTATTCGCTTAATTGTTGTTGAAAGTCAATTTGTTGGTACATATGACACATTGATGTGGCTAAAACATCGCGGTGAAACCATTTCTTTAAGTACTTACGAATTTTTCGAAAAATATATATATTATTTGGAAGATTGACAGGAGCAGCTGATTTATTTGGAAATATTTGCAAAATTTAAAATCATATCTATAATTTCGATTTATTCAGTAAACTCACTGTTAGGGAAGAAATACAAGTTCCTTAGCAAACCGTACGCCACAGGTTAAACTAATTTAAAATGTTTTTGCTCAACGCGTTTTTTATTCCATTAAAAATGCTTTATTGGTACTGGCTACTCGAAAAATACTGGCTACTATTGATGTTATTACCAATATTCAATTCAGAGGGTTAACCTGTATTTCGAAAATGGGTGGCGCGAGAATTTAAAATTATTAAGCAATTTTGCCAATTTTTTTTTTGGTTTTTTTTGTATGTATCTACCATTAGAGAAAAATTCTCACGGGGCGCTTAAAATTTAATAGAATTATTGATTGAAAAGAAGTAAGAAACAAGTATAGAATAATCTTGTAGAGACCGAAGTGTATTCAAAATGAGTATAATTTAATAAGTAAATGTGCTTTGATTCTTATTAAAATTTCAATGAGTGGTTTGTGTCCTTACTTTTAACTTTCGATGAATCTCACAAATATATGTAATAAGTTTAAATTATATTAAAAGATGGTAATATAGGTATAGGAAATGTAACGGTAATGTTCTATTTCAGTTTTACAATTTGTAACTTGTTTTTTAATAATGTATTAGAAGATATTTTAAAAGTATGCTCTGGTAAACCCTTTAGAGTGTACTGACATCTGATCTGAGCCACGATATGAATTGGCTCATCTTGTGGAATCGAAATCGTAGTGTAATTTTGTGGGTAGTTGCCTACAATTTTCTGGATATATTATGACAATTATATATAAATTATTCTTCTAGATTTCTGCAACCCATTTCTTAAAAAAGAATAATTAAATTCTGCAATAACTACTTTGTATAATTATATTTATCACTTAAATTTTACGAACATTTGTCCTCATTTTATTCCTAATCGTCCGGTAAATTCGCTATTTCTCGCAATATTTATATTTACATAGTACTTAAAATGTACATATTTAACAATTTTTTTGCAACACTCAGTCGTCAATTTTTATAGTGCATTTCTCTGTGCAATACCTTGCGTCCAATTTTAAGGCAGATCCATGATTGGAGTTAATTTTCTTCATACCAACTGATTTCCCATGACACTAAACTCCAGTTGCTGCTTAATTTTAATTTTTAAATCTTCTTACTCAATGTCACAATGCATTTCTGTAAATACAAATTATGTAAAGGAAGCATTTTTCAGAGATGACTTGTTTACCTTTCGTAAATTTATTCAAGAATTCTAGTTTTTGAAATTGCGATCATTGGCGTAACTTCATCTGTGAGAATTTATTTTTGGATTTCAAGCCGACACTTTGTCTTTATGGAACATGTTTTCACACTTCAGTCAAAGTCGTTCTTTTCTCGTATGTTTACGTTGCTCTGTTGTTTACTAAATAAGCAAAAATTTTACTAAATTTGTATTTTTAAAATTTGATTGAGATGAGGTGTTAATTTGGACATACAGCAAATGTTTAGTGTCACTTAAAAATGTGTTTTTAAAATAGGATGATATTGTGAGACTGCTAAATGTTCTACACAAGTCAAGTCTGCGTGGTTAGGAAGAGATATTTCTTTAAGTATTTTTCAATCAACAGATGTCGTTAATTACTAATGACGATCATGCTGTAATAGTTAATAAAATCTTGCAATATGGACTCGAGAAATAAAGTGTACTATACACATAGAAGTGGAAAAAATGAAGACTCTCTATATCTATACTAACATATAAAGATGTAAAATTTGTTTTTTTGTTTGTAGGGGGTAATCTCTGCAAGAAGTGAACCAATTTTAAAACTCTGTCAATATTAAAGAGCTACACTATTCGCGAGCAACATAGGCTATATTTTATTAGGATAAAATGTTGATTTTCGTGATCTGTTTTTTAAGAAAAGCTCACTATTTCTGGGCAACCGAAAACAATACAGGTATGAGAATTATGATATTAATTCTTTAAATTAACTGAGATTTGTTGTGACATTTTACGCAAATCTGTTCTAGAATGGGGGTGATGGGTTTCAGTAATTTATAGGGAACGCAAAATGATGCAGGCGTGAAACTTGGTTATATGATCTTTTTCGTTCAATGGGTTTTCAACATATTTGAGGTTATGCGAGCAGGTGCTACTGAATATTTCCAAAACAAGACTAAATATTCTGACAAACTCTCACAAGTTAATGATTACTGTTTGATGATATTTCTAACAGAAGTAGGTAACATTCTCTCCGTTTTTGAGCTGGAAACAGGACATTTTGTAATGAGACAGGAATAACTGTCTGTATGAGTAACATATTTTATTTTACAAATTTTGTTCATCAATTTAAGTTCGCTGTTTTTTGGAAAAGGAGCAACGATCTTTTTGATTTTTCATGGTTATTGTTCACGCAACTCTCTTCGAGTGAATGAAGACTGAAATGTTGATACGTATTAAAAATACACTAGATCGAACATTGGAATGTTCATTTATCCAGGGATCTGCAGTTTCAAGACCTCCAAATGCTCGAAACTCTAAAGTTCGCCAAACATAGCATTTAGAGTCTGCATCGTCTGATGTTTGATATTTAGATTCGGATCGCTGATTATCATTTCTGACTTCGATAAAACTTCTGCCTACCTGAAAACGCTGTGGAACCTTTGGAATGTCACAGATGTAAGAACATAAAGTTTTATACCCCAATACCAGGCCTTTATATAATAATATAAAAATTAATAATATATAAATATATCAAAGGTTTGATGGCAAGGTAAAGAAATATGTGTTTATACATATGTTTCTTTGCCTGTTCTATTCTGGTTTCGATCTCAAATTAGTATACCTCTGCTGATGAAAATAGGTAGATGGATGTTTTGATTCCGAGTTCTTTAGATAGTCTTTTATATTTATGACTCACACACTTAACTAACTCTGTTTACATCCTTATAATCATTTGTCAGAATTGGCTAATCTGCATAGCGAATGCTAGATATTTTTACACCATTTACTTTCATTTATTCTGTTGAGTTTTTGAGTGTCTCTTTGAATATGTGCTCAAAATAGACGTTAATTAATCTCTGGGACAGTGCACAGTCCTGTCGATCACCCGTACTGATTTTAACTTTTTTGAGAATCTATTGTCTGTTTTGAAGTTAGAAGTTGATAATAATAGTTTTTCTAGTAGCAGGATACCCAGGACATAGATAACTAATTTTTTAATTATCAAAAATAGTTTTTTATACTTTTGTACGCTTTTTGGAAATGAGTTAGACTTACATGTAGGTCTTATTCTTGATTATAGCATTTTTGGCGAATATCTGAAGAGTATATAGCACTTTGCGAGTTTTCTACACCACTTCTAAATCCAAATTTACCCTATATAGTTTTAAACTTGTACATGTATTACACCACATAACCTGTATAACATAGGTTAGATTATTTTTTACTATATAATGCATACTTCGCTGCATCAAAACTTTGGATACCAGATAACCTGACTTTAACAGTGTCACTATAGGGTATTGATAGAATGTAATGATTTTTTTTAAGCAATAGTGTATTTTTATGATTGCTATTGCAGCCATAACAATGATTTAACTATACAGAGTATAGATCAGAAACGTATTTGCATTTTGCAGATAACACAAAAAAATAAATCCACCCCGCAAATATGTTAGTGCCTGACAAAATAAAAATATAGTATAACTTCATATTTGGGAAAGAAATCTAAAAATTACTACATATCGTCCAGTAAAATTATAGCTGATATCGATAATAATAAAAAGTTTGCACTGGAAGTCACCACTTGGGCAGATTTTAAAAACAAAATTATATTTAAACTTTTTCATGCAGTTACATAATATTCTCGGCATCGTTTTATTGGTTATAGATTTCTCCCAACTTAACTGATAATGTAAATTGACACCTTTCTACTATTTGCTGAATTTTATGAAACATGACCTCTAATTCAAGTGGTTCCCTTTAGCTTAATGAGTTAGGCAAAAGCGTGCAACTTATAACAATAATTTCTAAAACTGTTCTTGCTTTACTTTTTCCACAACTTGATTACTAAAGATAGTCAACTTTAACCTTAAACTTTTTTAACTAATCTTAACCTCTAGGGTATAAGAGGTCTTGAAGTTCTTTACTCAATTACTATGAAAACTATTTAAATCCAAATAGCTTGCTGTACGCAATCAATTACAAAGAGAATTTAACTTGGTAAAAGCTTATAAAAGTTATGTGCATTCAGCCTTTTCCAATGAGGCGACACCTCTGGGCATATTTATGTGCATTTGTATGTAGTATTTCTCCCAGAGGTTTTAATTACATCCAACTTTGATCAGATAAAATACTCACCAAGCAGAAATACGATTCCGTATTTATTAATGGATGCCATTGGCTCGAGCTTTATTAATTTTTCTTCTTGCTTCGGAAGTTTGAAAAAATGTTATTTCTTTTTGATAAGGGTGCTGATAAAATTGTTTTCGTCTCATGTGCTAGGAATTTTTGTCCAGTTCTTTTGACAAATGACATTTATCATCATCTTGTATCTAAAAATGTTAGATATATTAAGCAATTAGAGAAGTTTGCAGGACACTTTTAGAGTATGACAAATAGAATACTAAATTGATTATATACATTATGCAAATAATAAATAAAGAAATAATGCTTAAAGGTATTGTAGTAGGCCCTCTGTTATATTTTTTTCAAAATGCAATAAGATAGGCGAATATGCCACGAGAAACAACATAAAATTAAAATTGTTTAATTGATGGCTTAACAATCAAAATATTTCCTAAAGAAAAACACACTGTGAAAAGAAGTGGAGAATAGGGTATTCTAGCACCAGGAAAATTTCCTTTTCTATCGCCAGTAATTACTACCGTACATAGGGAGAATTGTGTTGAATGCGAAATTTTTGTATATCGGCAAATTTACTGAGCTCTTGTATGGAATGCGGTCCGATTTTAAGTTTCTGAACTGGTATGGACCGTAAAGTTTTGTAACTTAGTTTAGTTAACATGAAGATATATAATTTTAAAGTGGCGCGAAAATACAGTTACCAATACGGTGGAAAATACTCTGAAACTGTACGATACATTTTCATTTAGTACCCACAACAGAACACATCAGCGGTAAAATGACGATGTTTTGTCAAATTCCTATCTGAACTCTTCAGCTTTGTGCTTACTCTTCTCTGCAATTTTTGGATATTACTGGTTAATTCTTGGGTCCAAAAGTTTGGGTATTTATAGAGGAGGCACAATCATGAGTAAATAATTTGAAAGACCTCACGGAAATACTTATCAAAACGAACTTCCATCTAAATTTATACATTTACAAGCTTTGAAACAGCTGTCGTTTTTTACTAAAATCTCTATAGAGAAACACATAGATGCCAGTTGAGAAATATGCAATCCAATTTTTACCTTGTGGAGTAAACAACGTACTCACTGAATAATGACTATTTTATCTACGTGAACTAGCGCAAAACAGTAGTAGAAGGATTTCCAACAGAATCAACACTCTCGCTAGTATAGCCAACCATTTTATAGCAAACTTAAGCAAACCAGTCGAAAACCTCGCCTATGATGTGTTCATATTTCTCGAGGCTTAATTTGAATTAAAGCAGACAGAACCCAGATCGCGTAAAGAAAATGAACTCACATAAAGCGGTAATCGTCGTCATCGGACAGCATAACTACCAGCCTCTATTAGAAATTTTAGTTATCAGGATACAAAGCCGAAGTGACAAGGATGGATTGGGAGTGGCCAGACAAAGAACCAATGGTGTTGAGATGCACAAAGAGCTCAAATTTAAAGCCAAGATTAGAGGGATAGACTCAAGAGGCGCTAAGTTTATCTACCATAGGAAAGGCCAATACAGACAATTGTTATCTGAAGAATAATAGTGGCATTCCTATTTAACTCTATGATTTTTTTGGGTATAGTCGCCCTCATCTGATTGTGTAGGTCAGACCCTAGAGCAGTGTTTCCCAACGGGGGCCCACGCCCCACAAGGGGGCAATTTGAAAATGAACTCGACACGAGTTTAACGAGTTTTAAATGCAATATTAGACTTCTGTACCAAATTTAACGAAAAAAGCAAATTCTTAAATAATTAATCTCAGTGCAAATGGATGAATCAACTTTGAGAGAAAGTGAGGCTTACGTAAGATATATTGATAAAGGACATTTTGCTGAAGAAACGTTGTTCTGTAAAAGATTAGAAAGCACCGCTACCTCTAAAGATATATATATATATATATATAATAAGCTAAAAAACTACTTAGATGTTAATGATACACCAATGAAAAATGTAACATCTTGTGCTGCAGATGGTGCTCCTAATATGATGGGCAAAAAAAATGGCTGCTTAAAATTACTGAAAGATGCGAATCCAGAAATGATTCTTGTGCATTGTGTTATTCATAGGAAAAACTTGGTTGCTAAAAACAGCTCGTCTGTTCTAAATAAAGTACTACATTCAGTAATAAAATGTGTTAATGCTATTAAAGCTAGTACCAAATGTGAGCGCCTCATCAAGCTATTTTGTGAAGAACAAAGTCAAGATCATGTGAAAATGTTACTTCATACTGAAGTAAAATGACTATCTAAAGCGAACTGCTTGAAAAGATTTATGGAACTGTTTGATACTCTTAGTGATTTTTTAAGAGACAAACCTGAAATGAAGTATCTGTTAACTATCAATGGTAAATCATTTTTGAGTTATTTAGCCGATATCTTTAAAAAACTAAATATATTAAATAAGCAACTTCAAGGAACAAATAAAACTCTTGTTGATGCAAAAGCTAAGATATTTTGTTTCATTACCCCTACTGAGATATGTCAGAAACATATTAACAACAAAAATTTTGAACAGTTTTATTGGCTCCAAAAATGGTAAGTAACTGATACCGCTTTACTTGTTATTGTCAATCATCTGAATATTCCATCGACTGATTTAAAAGGAAGATTTTATGATTCAAAACAAATTGATTTTCCAACATGGTTGATGCAGCCAATGTTAGTGGATTTGTATGATATATCAAATATGCAGTATCAAAAAAAACTCGCAGAATTGCAAAATAATGAGTCAGTTAAAACTTTAATTAATATAAAAGGAGTGATGGCATGGCTTTGTGAGGAAATAGAAATCAAATATCCAAATTCAACCAAATGTGCAAGAAATCTATTGCTATCGTTTCCATCTTCATTTCTAGCTTAATGTGGATTTAGTGCTGTAAACGATTTACTGGCAAAAAAAAAGAAATCGGCTGGATATAACACAACGTGGAGGCTTGAGATTGAAGCTAACGAAATTGAAACCTAATATAAAATCTGTGTACAGCAACCATCAAGCACAATGATCTCACTAAATTAAAAGAATAAATTAATATAGAAACATCTATATTAAAATTATTTGGAATTTGAATTCCAGTTTATCATTATGTTTTCAAAATTGACTTACTGTGTTTCGTTAACAATTTCCTAGTAATTTCTTCTTAATACCTATCATTTAAGTTTCTTCAGTGAACAATTCAATTTTTTAATATTGAAAATTATGTATTTTACATAGAGGGGACATACGAATTTTAAAATGGCTAAGGTGGGGCATGGAACAGAAAAGGTTGGGAAACACTGCCCTAGAGCATTTTGAGCTATTTAAATATAGACACTGGACTATATTTGCGGAGGTACGTCCCAATAATCCATAAATTTGAACTACTGAAAGTATTCCGAGAATTCTGAGTAGGAACAATATTAACAATATTTCATGATAGACAGGGGGCTGAAGAAAAACGTATTAATGAAATGCCATCTCCAGATTGCTCCCATGCCGAGGTAAGACAAATCAGCAACAGGATTTATTTTAGAATTAATAAAAACATTAAAAGCTAGAAAAGTGACCAACATCAATTGCATAAGCTACTAACATTTCCCACCAAATAGAATTTGAACACACAATAGTATTGGCAAATACAGAACACACTAAATAAAAAATGTCAGCGCAAAAAGTCACAAGGCGATTTTTTTTCTTGAAAAACTACAGCTTCTCGTACACGCACCGAAACGATGCCATTTTAACAACCATTACATAAGGGGTCAGTTATCTTCTACACTTTGCATACCCCGAATCCACACAATATAATTTTCAAGGAACGTCATATGGCTACTGGAACTTTTTGTCCTGATAACGGAGAGCACTAAAACTAAACATAGCGTTTTTCCATTTTCAACTTTATTGGTAATAACAACAATCAAATGGCAGAATGGCGTTATCATGTCGTTATCCACAGTAAATCTAAAATTTTGGCTTGAAGACAAATATCAGAACCCACTCGCTTATGAACACCAATTAATAATACTCGCTTTGTATAAAATTGTATTTTTTCTATAGACACAAACACTTTTGAATTTTAATGTTTAAACTTTACGATTATTATCAACACGCCTCGTATGTGTTCAAGCTTTTGCTTAGCACCAATTGTAACGGTTTGTTTTCTCATATCTTTTAGGTGGAATATTGAGGTGGAGCTTTAAATTTTATTATATTATAAATGATTGCAGCCCTATCCATATTCGGCTGGGTTATTTGATCTTAACTAGTGTACTGACCTTAAGTCTTATCCAGAGAATTACGCCGGAAGGTACTGACAGAGACTTTAAAAACCGTTGTAAGTCTCCATAATAGAAAACCGTAGAGAAAGAAAAATATTGGGGTAAAAATTGTTTGAAAAATTCTGTCATTATTTAATTAATTACTATTTATAAGTAAAATTCATTTTATAGCTGATTAATTTGTATGTTATTAAAAGTTCAAACTTCAAATTTGTCTTGTACTTTACACTAAACAAAGAGAGCATTAAACAAATGTACAGCATGATTTTTAGAAAACAACACATTTATACATATAGAGTAAACAAATAATATGAAGTGATAAGGTTCAGTATTATAAATCAGCCGTGCAATGAAGTTGGCCAAGCCGCAAATAGTTTATAGTCAGTAAAAAGTGTGGAAGTGTCTATGTAAGTTGCATGTTTCCTGTTAGATTAGGTATACTTATCTTTAGACTTCTGATATTTTTTTAACTAATAAAACCTTTTTTAAATATATTTTATCTTTATTTCTATATCTTACTTAAAGTTTTATAAATAAATGTTTTATAATAATTATATACCATCACGATTAAAAAATCATTCTTTTCAAAAAAAAATAGTAATAATGGTGCAAGTGAGGGTTTAGTTGAATGACGTATTTTCGGCATTCAGAAGTTTTGTTCTATGCAATCATTTCTAACTTGTTTATCTCGGAACTGATACACCATTAATAATACGATCTAATAAGTCTATAAAGAAAGCTGTAAAATGTAAATTATCTGATTAACCTGGAATTGTTTTTGGGCTGTATTTTGTAAAAAAATACTTAAACAATTTTTAATTGAGTTATATTATATTTATAAGAATTTACATAGCTATCCTGTTTTCAGTTTTCTCAATAATATTAACAATTGTCGACGATATTTATAAATGTTTGAAAATCGTTAGATTAAAAACAGAAAATATACCCATGTTATTAAAATATTGTTTTCATAATTTTCCACAGTTGAAGGTTCAATAACTACTCGGCAACATAATTTTCACCATTATTTTCATTTCGCGTTGCGTAATAAAAATGCTGCAATCCCATTTAAAATATTGTTTCAATTTTAAAATGCCATCTGGGAAAGAAATCAAATCGTTCATAAATATTTGTTAATTTTCTGCATGAACTCTCCCGTTTGCTGTGGGCATGACAAAGTAAATCCTAGTCTGGTTCCGTGGAAATAACTCTACGAGATTTCTAAAGGGAATTTTGATTAGGGAGCAAAACACGTTTCCCCCTGCTCAAGTTCATTTCAGTGAACAGATGACTGGCGAATAACTATAGGGGTTGATAGTAGAACTGATTATTTCACTTCTTCTTTATAAAAATATTGTTTGCTTTCCATCAAATGCAACTCAAAAGTTACAAGGGAAAGCATGCTTACATTTCCTTGATCCTTATCAATATAATGGCAGTTCCGATTTATTCACGATGTTTAAGGTTGTTCTGGCAGATGTCATGTCATTTTCTTTATTTTACTATTCTTATTTGTCAAACTCATTACATGATTTTATTATAATAAAATTTAGGGCTTCCCATAATCTATTTAAGTATATGTATTATATAAAAATCTGTTTCTAAGCATTTTTTAAATACATTTGTGTATTGAGTTCCTCTGGGGGGCTTTCTTAAATCTTGAGCTTTTATGGCCCCTATCTAGCCCAGACTTAGAAAACATTATATTAATTTGCCGAACACACCCTGGAGGCTCTCTACGATTGGAGGAATTTTATTTATTCTTCTTCAAGTGCCATACGGTTAGCACGTGTAGACGATTTATAAACTTCCTTTCCTTTCTGCATTGTTGCCCATTAGAATTAGCTGAGTGTATCACATTTATTGTTTCTAATTATATGTCCCAGATATAAGATTTGAAATTGTTTATAATCTGAAGTAGTTTACGTTCAGTTCCAGCATTTGTTAGTACGTCCTCAATTGTAAATCGATACATGCATTAAGTTTTTAAGAGTCTACGAATGGTCCACAATCGTGATTTCCTCGTCGCTATCTTTCTTATTTTATATGGTACACCCAAGATCTTTAAATTTGTTTACTCGACCTTTACTTGGCAAAAAAAATTAAAGCAAGTGTAACTCATAAGCTTGCGTTGTTTTATTTTTGAGTTAATGTGACTTTCTTCCGGTTCCTTCATCTGACTAGCTCAACGATATTATAACATTGCATTGTCAGCAATATTGCATACATATACACAATTTCACTTCAATTGCACCGTTACTTAGGTCAAATTCAAATTGTAAATTGGATAACAAGTAGTAACTCAGATGAAAGTACACATAAACTTATAAAAATGTACAATAATAAACAGGCTTTTCGGCTTGTTTTTTGAACAACATTTTTGTTGTTAATCTTATAGTATGTAATCCTATAATAGATTCAGCAGTTTTGTTACAAAGTTGCCTCTACTATACTCTCTTCGAGGTGTGCTATTTCTCTCGAAAATCCTAGATGTCGGTCTTACATCTTCTGGCTTCAAATTGCCTCTACTGGTAACAACCTTCGGCGGAAAATGTGCAATTTTATTGTTTTCGCTGATAACTCCGCTGATAAGAGCAATGCCTTTTTCAGTATAAAATTTTGCTAAGAGCTTTGAAGACAAACATGGTGCCTAAAATATATTACACTAAACAAAAAAGAAATGTTTATTATATTAAATACCAAATATAATTTGTCATTAACATATCAAGCTGTTTGCAACAAATTGCATTCACAGCCTGTTATACAATGAATTCGTTATTATGATTTGAAAAGTTATTTCTAGTTCGGGTTAACGTCAAAACAATACGTTAATACGATTCAGAATACAAATATCCGGGATTGTTGAAAGAAACGTAACGACATATTTCTCTATCAACATAACTTCTATTTAATCAAGTGGAAAATTTCCGTTCGTTGGGTCTGCGTCGGCTGTTTCTCTTGCTCTGTTTGAAACATTATTCCCCTATGCACAATATAATATATTGGTGTAGCCTTATCCATTCTCTAGTCAATATTGACTTAACTTCGAACTGTATAAAGTAAAACGAAGTCAAATTTTATGGGGAAAATAGAACACTTCCCGTAACTTTACTGGTTTTCATTTATCGAAACACTATGAACTAGCTAGAAGATTTCTTGTAGAAACGAGAGAAGCGGATTAATATTTGTGCTTTTAAAGTATTTTACTGACAGTCTGAGATCAGAATATTAAATATATTCCGGATTGAAACTGTGTGAAAGTATTTAAAAAACTGTAAGGAGCAATTTACTAATTCCTTATGACTATAAATACAACAATCTCATACGCTATGTGCGTGTACTTCTTGTGTAGTCAACATAGGTATGCCTTTTTGGACGTCCAATGGCCTAATAAAAGAACGTTGCATATCTAACATTGCCAGTTTATAGCTCTCAATTGAAACTTGTCCCACAATGTATTGATAATTTATTACAATTGAATAAGATAAAGTGCTTCAAACCACTTCTTAGAAACAATTACGTTATCTCTGGAACAAACAGCGATATCGAGGTGACCTTGTGGGCATTTTTAGGGTTCCGTATATACAATATACGGATACCCTTATAATATCACTCCGGATTTCTGCCTGTGTTACATCACAGCCATTTTCTCCTGAACTACTGGACGGAAGAGGTTGAAATTTGGTATCAATGTCACCAAACTATGGTGACCCGATCAGGAGTACATATCGTAAAAGAAAAAAAAATAATTTTAGGGGTACTTCTGGGGGGAAAAAACTAAAAAAATCGACCGTTCCCCCCCCTGATCACCGGAACTACTGAGCCTAAAATTTTGAAAAAAATAGGAAATATATAACGTTGCCCGAACTTTACAGAAAAAAATAATAAGACACCATTAATATTAATTTTGGGAGGCAAATTATAGAATTAAATAAAAATTTAAAAATAAAAAAAAAATTCAAACGCATCATGTAATATATCAAATGAAAGGTCTCATTTTGAGGAACACAAATATATTTTTTTTTATATTTCAAAAAATATATTTAAAATGATATTAACGAAAATATACCAAAATTTACCCATTCCCCCCTGAAGTTTACTGGAAAAATAAGGAGAAACTTCTACTTTTAATTTTGGGGGGCAAATTACAGAACTAAATGGAAAATATAAAATTAAAATTGTTTCTAACCCATCATGTTATATATCAAATGAAAGGGCTCATTACGACGAAAACAAATATATTTTTTTCATATTTTTAAAATAAATTAATTAAAAGATATTAACAAAAATATAACAAAATTTACCCATCTCCCCCCCTATCTCCGAAACCATAAGCTGGAAAATTTTGAAAAAACAATGGAGGTATAGCCCCTCACCTGAATTTTAATGGAAAAATAAGGAAAAACCCTTAATATTTTTTTTGGAGGGCAAATTATAGAATTAAATGGAAAATATAAAATTAAAATTGTTTCTAACACAGCCTGTTATATATCAAATAAATGGGGCTCATGATGAAGAAAACAAATATATTTTTTTTGGATATTTTTAAAATAAATTAATTAAAAGATAGAACAAAAATCTAAAAATTTTACCCATTCCCCCCCTTATCTCCGAAACCATAAGCTGAAAAATTTTGAAAAACTGGAAGTATAGCTCCTCACCTGAACTTTACTGGAAAAATAAGGAGAAACCCTTAATATTCATTTTGGGGGGCATTATAGATTTAAATGGAAAATAAAAAATTATAATTGTTTCTAACGGGTCATGTAATGTATCAAATCACAGGGCTCATTACGACGAATCCAAATATATTTCTTTAATTTTTTTTAAATGAATATTTTAAAATATATTTAAAAAATATTTTTAAAAAAATACCCATTCTCCCCGTTATTTCACAAACTCTAAGACCTCATTTTTTTGTTAATAGGAAAAATATGAAAAAAATCCCTAATTCTATTATTTGGCCCCCAAATAATAGAATTAAACGGAAAATAAATTATTAGAAAACCCCCATAGTAATTTTAGGGACAAATTATACAATTAAATGGAAAATAAAGATTCAATTTTCAAACGCATCATGTAATATATCAGATAAAAGGCTCATTACAAATATATCATATTTTTAAATCATTTGTATAAAAGATATTAACAAAAATAGTAAACATCGACTTAATTCCCACTTTAGAAACTACACTATTTAAATTTTGAAAAATATATTTTATTTATTAACTTTTAATAATTTATAATTTAAACTTTGACCTATTTTGCCCTTTTTCTTCCAATCTACAAAGCCTTAAAACTCAGACAGTAGATTATAAAAGGCATCTCTGAAAGTTTATTAGTAAAATAAAACTCTAATGTTACTTTTTGGGGGCCAAATTAGAAATTTAAATACATATGTATTGTGATAAAAATCAAGCAAATCCTAAAGCAGATAAAATAAAAGTCTATATGTGGAAAATCAAGGTGTATATTTTTTATAAATTTAAAACGCTTCCTTTAAAAGATATAAGGGTAAATATAAGAAAATGCACTCATTCCCTGCTTGTCTAAAACTGGAATATTCGAATCTTGAAGGTGGTACGGAACCCTAAGTATGCGAGTCAACTCGCACTTGACCAAAGTATTTTTCTAATTAATTGCTTTAAATGGCACAACAGTCAATTTCAAAAGCTCCCCTTTCTCTCATGCTGAAGTTGTACCTACTTGAAAATGACTATATTGCTGTTAACCTTTTCCAGAAACCAAAGTTATTATAGCTTTATGTAAAAGCTGAAATAGCTATAGCAATACGTCTAGAACGAAAAGCTTATTTTTCCTGAAGCCTATTTTATTGCTAAGTAATTGCTTTCATTTGGCGCACTAAGGTACATATGGCTTTTTTTAATGGAAACCTAAAATCTTGGCTAAAAAAATATGCAAACAATTTGTTTTTTAAAACGGAACCTGAGAGGTTATGTAGATTTCGGGAAAGTTATTTAGAATGTCATCGTCCACTATTATAGAGGTGGAAATGAGGAGTGAAATGGTGCACATTTTAAAATTCTATCATTTTGTCTTTTGTTTATGGTATATCTCAAAGACAAATATAGATGTTTATACGCATGCTTTTTAAGATTGGTGGCTGAACACGGTTCTAAAAACCATTTCGGTATCTTTTCATACTATGCAGATCGTTTATCGTCATCATTTTTCACTATAGGAATAAAAACTGGGGTATTAAAGTGAAAAAACTGATTTTTGCCATTTTGAGGGATTATTGTTTATGAATTATGTGCTAAATGATTAGAAGCAATGTACATCCAAGCGTGTTATCTGGCATATTTTCTTTGGCAACCTATTAACAAAAATCTATGTAACTATTGTTTTCGTGAAAGAAAAATTATTGTATTGAATTTTGTGAGAGATCCGAATGAATCATACAACCACTTTTGATGCTTTTATGATAACCATAAACGATCTCCACAGTGGGAAATGAAATTGAAGTGGTTTTTAGAATCGTGTTCAGAGTCAGCGAACGAATGAATCAATATCCACCTCTATTTTTGGGAGAATATCTTTGCAAATAAATACTTTTTATATATGTTAATAACCCTATAATTAAAAAAAACACATGTATAAATATGTCTATTTGAGTTTGAGATATATTATAAAAAAAAAGAAAAAAAATCGAATTTTGAAATGTACACCCACGTCACCCCTCAGTTCCACCCCTATAATAGTGAATAATTTCTCCTTATTCTAGATAATCTAAGGTTTAATATGAAACAGAAATTGTGTGGATATCTCTAGTTTTTGTCAAGATATTAGGTTTCGCTTAAAAAGAATGCCATTTGACCCATAGTGTGGTCCCAGGAAAATAACAAAAACTGCCCTTCATCATCTGGTTCGCTTTGCAGCCTGAAAACAGGAGAAATGTTGTCGCTAATAAATTGCTGAAGTTCGATATAAAAAAACATTTTATTGAAAAATTAACAAAATACTATTTGATTATGATCTAGTGAACTAAGGACTGAATTTTTGGGTATTAACCCTGATGAAATTAAATAGCAGTTAATTAGCAGTGAAATAACTGATCGGTCCGGTATCAGTTTCCTCTTATGTCTAGAACTCGACTAGCAGAGATTTCTCCCAAATGGCATTAAAATCGTTTTCCAGGTAGAGTTTTATTAATTCATGAGCAGTATATATATATATATATATATATATATATATATATATATTTACAATGGTAAGTATCGGAATAAGGTTTTGCTTAATTTCAAAGGATGTGAAGTGGACTAGGGGTTAAAGGGTGTAGTTTTTGGTATTTATCCTGATGCCTCTTTTATTGGCTGCATTCAGGGAAAAGTAGCATTAAAGCATGGAAGCGTTGCAGCACTTTTTGTTACTAGTTATATTCAATTTTAATGATTCAGAGTTGGTAGTTATAAAGCGGTAAAGAGGAGAATTTATATGTTTTACTGCTTTATTAAAATGCTGCAGCCTGCGAGTGAAGCAGACACTATTTAGTACACCGCTTTAACAAAGCGCTTCATAGCTACGATTCCCTGAATGCACCCATTCTTAGTAGTTAAAACCCTAACATACAGATTTCAAATTTTAACAACAGTGATTTCCTTTTAATATCCAGGTTAATACATTAAAATCAAATGGATACAATCACACGTCATACAGATAGCGCTTAGGCAAAATCCAAAATTAGGTAGAAAATGTCTACCGTTCGTGACTGGAGGCCCACAATTACTCAGAAAATGGATCAGTATCCTGAAATGTAAAATTAGACTTTGCTCCATGATTTCGTGCCGGCCTTGAAATGCCCATAGAACTTAGTTTTTTGTGTAAGAAACGTGGAGCAGGATATATTAAATACCAGTTAGCAAGTTACCATTACATTTGTGTGCTAACTAAGTTCGTATTATAAGTAAACATTTATTATTTGTACTTAATAATATTTAAGGTAGGCTTAGAGTAAATACCCTATCCTTAAATTCCTTAATATTGGTAAATACTTCTGGAGGTAGCGTTCCATGCACATTAACAACGAACGTTAGAGCATATAATTCATATGAATTTATAAGCACAAACAACAAATAAAATTTTATTTTTAACCATCTAAAAAGGAGGAGATTATCAATTCGTTTACAACTTTTTTTTATGTATGTCGAGCGATTTTTCAAAAACGGCTTGGGCAATTTTGATTATTTAAACTACATTATATTAAGGAACATTACAGAACGATCCCATATAATTGTCTATAACAAGAGATTTACGGTTTTGTAGAAAATGAAAAAGAAAAAATAAATAAGGGACTAGATTTCAGCGATTTTCAATGAATTTTCACTGTTTTCTCTAAAACTGCTCACGCAATAAATTGTATTATACAAAGATATGTTCTAAGTTGATCCCGTAAATTTTTCTAGAACGTACGTAAAACATACCATTTTACTGAAAATCGGAAAAATATATGCACAAAAACTCTAAACATCATGGTAAATGTCAAATTTTCATAATAAGTATCTAGTTTAAATGTCAAGATATGCGATGAAAGTATGTCGTACATGATGTTTTAATGATTTTCATTTTGATGCTTTCGAAGTCCGTTTATTTTAGAAGCGAAGTCAAGTTACAGTCGCGTGAAATTGCAGTAAATATTCCATTAACTTTTTAAACCGAAAATGTGTTATTTCGGCGATCTCTTCTGTGTGGAATACGGTTGAAGGTGTGTGCGTGCGTGCGTGTAATATTAGGTGGTACATAAGCAGTTGTATACATAGGATGGTTAAAATATAAGTTGGAATTGAATTAGTTTTACAGGGTGGTTCTAAAAACATTGTATTAGGTAGCACATATGTAGTTGCGTATACAAGGGGGTTGAAATAAGAGTGGAGCAAAACTATAGTTATACAGAGTGGATATTTGCGTTATAGAACAGAGAATAATTAAAGTTATTCAAAAGGCTTTAGAAATTGTCAGAAGCAGTTGAGTATACTGGATGGTTGGAATATAAGGTGGAGTATAATTACAGATATACAGGGGGGTTTAAAAAAGTTATATAGGTTGTAACATAAGTAGTTGCTCAAACAAGGTGTTTGAAGTAAGGGTGGGGTAAAATTATTGTTAATGAGGGTGTATCAAAAATTTGTTATACAGAGTGAGTTTTTTTTATGATCAGTATGGGAAACCAGCGGAGATAGAGCAATAGTTAAATTGGGAAAGATTTGCAGTTATACTGGTGCAATTTAATGACACTTTCGGATTTTTGTAAAAAGTCATGACTTACTAAATATTTTGAAAAAACGAAATTCTCTCGATGTAGTCAAATCCCTCTAGCTCCTTTGTTTTTGATTTTATAAAAAAAGTGTAAATATCACAATTGAAGGGAATTTTATCCCGAATATGATTGTCATATCCTCGTTTGCGTGACAGCTCTCGTTTTCGAGATATGACACAAACTTATCTTTTTTTGAATGGAAACCATAGTTGGCTATGACCTCAAAAAATCGGACATTTTCAGAGCTTTTCAACGATATACTACTCGATATAGTTATTCATTAAAATAACGGAGTTATGGATGCTTTTCTCTCTTATTTTCACTTTTAACGTAGTTAGCCATGAAATAGATTGATTTATTAACAACTATTCCAAAAAAAATTTACAATTTTTTTATTAGGTATATCAGATACAACGAAAAAACTAAATAAGTAGCTACTTACTAAAAACTTAAGAAATTAAAGTACATAATAATGGTTACAATTTATGTTCGAAAAGTCCACCATTGTTATTTACACAAAAATTGCATCTTTTTAAGATTGACATTACCGCTTTCCTCTTAAACCGCCTATCAATTTCTTCAATTGCTTGTAATACCGCCTCCCTTAGGTCACCAGCTGTCTCATACTTTCTTTTGTATAATTTGTTTTTTAGCGCACCCCATTAACAGAAGTCTATAACTGCCAAATCGGGAGACCGGGATGGCCATTCGCGTGGGTCATTTCTTCCTATCCAAGAGTTTGGTTAGATATTATCTAAGTGTTGTCTAATAACGTGTAATGAGCAGGTGCTCCATCATGTTGGAACCACTCAATTTCTAAACGAGTTCTCAAATTCAAGTTATGCAACATGTCTTGAAAAGTGCATTGCAAGAAATGCAAGTAGCGCTCCCCAGAATAGTAGACTCTTTGATACCACACCAAACATTAAAACCAAATTTTATCTGGGGCGTCTTTGTTCTACATGGAAAGGGTTTTCTTTAGCCCAGATATGCTCAATGTGTCTATTGAACATACCGCAGTTAGTAAATCCAGTTTCATCTGACCATAACACCTTTAATAGAAACTGTGGATTATCAAGTTCTGTCTCTAAACCATGTACAAAACAAAATACGTCGATATTCGTCACCAGCAGGCAAAGTTTGAGAAACTGAAAGTTTGTACGGGTGGAACTTGTGCGCTTTCAGTACCTTAACTACAGTTCGTTGAGATGTGCCAGCTTCTGCCGCAATCTCAGGAGTTGATGTAGATGGATTTAGATTTACCATTGCCAAAACATTTATTTGTGCTGCTTCGTTAATTTAATGACGTTCCTTTGGTGGTTTAGTAAAAGATCCTTATCTGCGTAAACTATCGTAAAGCCTCTTAAATGTACATAGAGCAGGTTGACGACGATTAAAATATCTATGAGAGTATTCTTCAGCTGCACGAACTGAATTTTTATGGCATATGATATAACATCCCACCATATTCAGTTTTTCTTTGTTAGAATATTCCATTTTATCACGAAAACTTGTCAATATCGAATGTCAGTTCAGCACTACTAATGGAATTACTCTCAAATGAGGAAACGTCAAAGTGAAAACAATCTTTTTCATGGCTACCTACGTTAAAAGTGAAAATAAGAGAGAAAAGCATCCATAACTCCGTTATTTTTATGAATAACTATATCAAGTATTATATCGTTGAAAAGCTCTAAAAATGTCCAATTTTTTGAGGTCATAGCCAACTATGGTTTCCATTCAAAAAAAGATAATTTTGTGTCATATTTCGAAAACGAGAGCTGTCACGCAAACGAGGACCTGCCAATCATATTCGGGATACAATTCCCTTCAATTTTGATATTTACATTTTTTCTATAAAATCAAAAATAAAGGAGCTAGAGGGATTTGACTAAATCTACAGAATTTCGTTTTTTCAAAATATCTAGTAAGCCATGACTTTTTACAAAAATCCGAAAGTGTCATTAAATTGGGCCAGTAAAACTGCAAGTCTTTCCCAATTTAACCATTGCTCTATCTCCGCTAGTTTCCGAGATCCCGATACTGTTCATAAAAAAAAACTCACCCTGTATAAGCATAAGCAGTTAGGATATTTGAATTATAGGACGTAGTACTGGGTATAATTATAGACATGGGTTAAAAATATTTTAGAAGCAGTTGCATATATCGGGTGATTGAAATAAATGGTAGAGAAAATTTATATTTATAAAATGTGGTTCAAAAAGGTGAATTTTGTTATATAGGGTAAACCATGAGCAGTTGCATAAAGGGAATACCAGACATATGGGGCGAAGTAAAATCATTGGTATACAGGAATAATTTAAACAATAGAAAAATAGAAAGAGTCAATAGTGTGGAGAGGATTTGTACTTATACAGGGTGGTAGATGACATTAGTAATAAAAGATTTGTAAAAACCGGAATCCCGCAACGCACAGTCTTCTACATTATTTTTAATTTTGTTAATAATTGGCTATCTTATGAAGAATGTAGTGTAGTTTCTTATGCCGATGATACTGTACTAATATGGAATGGGACAACATGGGAAGAAGTCTGGAACAAATCGCAAAATGCAATCTCAGATGTCAAACTAAATATATAGGATTTACACCAACAAAGGCAGGAAGCGCTGCTCTATCACCTCTAACCATTAATGGAGCCCTGGAAAGCGTGAAACAAGTATCATCAATAAAATATTTAGGTATGTTGATTGATGAAAACTTAAAGTGGAAAACACATATCGAACACCTTGTCAAAAGAATTAAAAAGCTTACCTATAAATTCTACACTCTCCGTAATTTACTACATGAAAAGGTTTTACTTATAGTGTACAATAGTCTAGTCGATTCCATAATAAGGTATGGTATATGCGCTTCGGGTGTAGCTTATAAAACACACTTAAAAAATAGAAGTAAGTCAAAATTACATACTTAGAATAATCTTTAGATTAAATAATCGTCAAAGCGTCAGGCATATTGATATTACACAGGTAATATTGAACGTGCGAGGTCTTTACATTAATGAATTGTTAAAGACGATACATTCAGCGAACAACCTTATTAAAACAAATCATCCACATAACAAAAGGATAAACAGTTGCTCATATCTGATCGAAGAAATAAAACTTTATGTCAAAAATGCCTACTATATAACGGTATTAAATTATACCACGTGATTTCATTAAGTTACAAAAAACTAACCAGGAAACAATTCAAGAAAAAAATTAAAATATTTATAGCCCACAACTATGATAGCTTATTAGCCCTTCTAGTATAATAAAAACACTAAAAATAAATTACTCTGTTTATATTATAATACCCCTATTTACATACCTCTATTTCTATTCATGTTTCGTTATATTTCATGTACCTAGTTATATTTTGTTGTTTTGTATATAATTGAATGTTCTCTTAGATATAACACAAGCTTAAGCTTAGGTGTCCATTTTCCATTCGAACATTAATATTGTTAATTTTACTTATTACTGTTTCGTTGGTAATAATGTTAATGATAATCTAATTGTAAAAACCATTATTATATTTTTTTTGCGAATAAATTGAAATTGAATTGAATACCTAATAATTATTATAATAAGTATTTCATAGCAATTAAATTATTTTCTGTTAGCGTCAGTGAGAGGGTATTTTAACCAGTATTCAGCTCAGGAAAAATACGTTTATAATTCTAGAGCGACACTTGGTCACCCTGGTACTTTTCATTCAGTTTGCCCTAAATCAGATACTTGTCTTAATATGTATTATATTAAACTATATTACAGCAGCTATTTTGAAGAAGAGTCTAGAGATGGTTTGATATTTCAAAAATATCTACTTAAATAATGTTCCCATAATTTAATATGTTATATTTAAAGTGACCTCGTTATAAATATTGCCAGGTGAAATAAGTTTGAATAATTATAATTTAACCTAATTTTGCCTTGCAGTTATATTTTAATTATGAACTAAATTACACATTGTGAATAATACTTGAATCGTAACAAATTAAATGATTTTAATTTTCCTGGTGTTTTTGTTTATTACTAAGAATGACACAAAGAAAGACAAACAGAGCCAGAGAGATAACGAGAGACGGGAAGTATATTTTTTGTAAGAACCTTCCATGGTGCAATGACTCTCGATCTTTTTTCAATCATCTATGAACTACCCTTTAGCTCATAGTGCAGGTAGTTTGTTGTTAAATATTGTATGGAAAAATTTTTGTTGACTGGGGTATAATGTGTTCACTTTACATCCT
This sequence comes from Octodonta nipae, assembly GCA_034190945.1. Classification (NCBI taxonomy): domain Eukaryota; kingdom Metazoa; phylum Arthropoda; class Insecta; order Coleoptera; family Chrysomelidae; genus Octodonta; species Octodonta nipae. The sequence goes on from CM067216.1 coordinate 78,472,937, forward strand.
CTGGTACTATATGTCGGATCAAACAAAATAATTAAGTACCCTGATAGGGTTATATAAGACATGTCAGTCACATTTCCATTTCAACCGATTATTTCGATATAATTTCCTAAACCACTTCTTGCTGTGGTGCAGTTCAATTACGAATCTAATTTTGTTGAGTTATTAGTTCATAAATGTTGCTGAGAGTTTGATGCACAGCAGGGCGATTACAAGAGTAGTTGATTTAATAACTGCGGCTTTCGCAATATCTTAACACATGTGAAAGCTGTGCGCTAATTGATGCAGATAAACGTGGAGCAATATTCTCTTGTTAGCAATCGGGTAGCGGGATTGGAGATAACCTCTAGAGGAAACTTGTTACAGTGTCGGAACAAAAGAGTCCCAATAGGCCAATATCGTTTGAAACGACAAGTTTCCGGGAACAGGGGTTTTGCGAGTATATACATCTGGAAAGACAAGTAATTGGCTTGGTCTTTGGGAAAAGAAAAAATATTTGTTGAGTAATGGCAAAGACATTTATGGAGATGCTTGTTACACAAGAATATAAAAAGGGCGCAAAATTTGTTTCTATTAGAAATTTGAACATTGTTTGTTCAAACAGTAGAAATAACAATAACTCAAGCCAGAATAAATAGGTAAAAAAAATGATTGCATATTTAAAGGCGAAATGGATAACGACAGGTAAGGTAATTTAATAAAAAGGGCGTAAAATTTGTTTCTATTAGGAATTTGAACATTGTTTGTTCAACACAGTAGAAATAAGAATAACTCAAGCCAGAATAAATAGGTAAAAAAAATTATTCCATATTTAAAGGCGAATTGGATAAAGACATGTAAGGTAATGTCTTAAAAGTAACCAATAAAATAATTATTGGCGTGTGAATAACTATGTTGTATATTTTAATCGATTCAAGTTTGTGATAATAATAAAGAGTATGCCAAAAGTTCTCAGAATTCAACAGAATGCTTTTAAGTAGGTTGCTAAAACTTTAAGAGTGATACATGTCCTTTCTAAGTAATAACTAAATCCCTTATATCTGTAGATAAACTAAGGTCTAGCTATGCACGTTAGTGAACATCCGGCTACAAATAATTACTATTAAATATTAACACTCTCCTTGTTTCTTTCAATATATTTGGTCCGAATTTTCTTACTTAGTTTCTTTACAACATGGTGCATTTTTTTCAACTTCACTTCTACTTTTTTGCATTGCACTTTAAACAAATAGCTGTTCCACCAGAACCCTTGTCATCGTGGTTCCCTCCTGATTGGGTAAGGCCATTAACTTAAATAATCTATGGCGACCGAATAATACATTAGTACCCCCACATGTCACCAAATCTTGGAAACCAGGCTCTGTGGAATTATAAGTCATCTACCCAGTGTATTCGGTGACAAATTTTATCCAGAGTTTTATCCATTCCTAGATTATCACCGGTTATCCCATTCTATACTTTGGTCAGGACGGCGGGTACGGGTTACTCTGAGACTACTAGTTAGGATCAGTTTCTCTGCGATAATTACTGTACATTCTATTCTTAGAGAGTCCCATTGAGCCCACAACGATTTCATGACGCCCGAAAGACTGGCATCTCGTTGCATCGTGCCCTTGGTTCCCCTTTGTCTTGAATGAAAGGACTGGTTCAAGATTTGGGTCGTTCATTCGGTCCTATATATATTGTTCTATTGTCTAGTCTTGAGTCATGTGCACACGAATCTCTCGGATTGATACAGTACTGAGGGTTGGCGGAGGAGGAACGTTCGCCCCCCTTTATACTGGCTCAGTGACTGTTCCTGATGGTGTCATAATTGCATTGGTTAATTATGACTGGTGTTTTGCCTGGTAGACTCACTCTGCAGTCACATTGGGAATGTCTCCTATGTGTCCACCGATAACGTACGCACCTGTCTTTTCTGTCCTATCACAATTATTTTGTTTATGCCGGACAGTATTTCCTGAAGGGACGATTCTTCTTGAGTCACAGAACCTTTGGTTTGGGCATGTCAGAATTCGTTGCATTTCGATAGCTCTAATACCATTAATAAAACTTTCTGTAGCCAATTGCTCCTTAATGTCCTCTGGTTTGTTCGTGTACGTTAAATGTCTTAAGAGGCTAATGCTTCAAATTCTTGGAGACTATTTTCAAATATTTGCATTTTTTACTTTGCTATAACTGACTTAACGATTTATGATCATATCTTTTATCTAAAAGTAAGATTATCTTTTCGAAGTTGTTCGAATACTGGAATTTTCTGGAGAAATTCTAATGCTGGTCCTCTTAAAGAAATTAGAAGAAAGATAGACTTTTCGTGGCTATTCCACCCATTGGCTGAGGCTTCTGCTCTAAATTGGCGTTTGTATATAGGACAAGATGAACTGCCAACAAAGGTGCGTGGTTTTATAAAAGCACTTTTGGTACATACGGTGCTCTAAATTTTTACTCTTTGCAACAAATCTTGTTAGATATTTTTAACCTCTATTTCCACTTTATCTTGAACAATTGGTTATTTAATTCATGGTATATTCTAGATTATTTTCGAAACTTCTTAGTACCTTTATTTCTTAATTTTTACACGCTGTATGTTCTTTTTAAGTATATTGTGGCTTTGTACTAATTGGACTAGTTTTTCAAATTGTTCTTTTTGAATGAATCATTTTTAGTTATAATTAGGAAAATAAACCTTCCAATAAATTCTGTTCATTTTTCACTACTCTTTGTTGAATTTCTTTTCGAATGCGCTTCCTTTTTCCTCCAGTGTTTTATTTAATTGTATAACAAATCCATGGGTAATCTTTTCATAGATAATTCCTATTTAGTGACAAGTGGCATATACGTAAAAAAATTTGATTTTGTACGGATTTCAACTTCTAATTACCAAATTATGAGATTTTTGGGGGTTTAAAAGAATTTGGTAACACCAAATATTCACAAACCAATTTAGATCTAAATACTTCATTACTAAAATTCTTAGGCTCAAAACACTCCGCTATGAGTCAATCAATTCCAACTAAAGTTCAACTGTTCGATTGTCGAAGACCAAATTGCTTATTTATCAATTGCTTCTTTTTCTGGGGATTTCTCCATTTTGAGTCTGTAGATGATTTCCTTGAATTCTGTAGTAAGCGACAGTCTTTTTTACATCACCAGGTTGTTTATTCGATTGCTGATGATAATTAATGATGAAATTAGAAACGGTCATTTCCTTTTGAACTACCCAATATTATAATAATTCAAAGGATTTTCGGTTATAACTTTAATGGGATTACAGAAACAACAGTTTCTTCCGTCTCGAAAACTGTTTGCCTCTTATAAGTGACTTTTGAAATTGTTTGTGCTATCTTAAAACCAATAGAATTTCTTTAGTTAAGCCATATGAAAACTATCAAACATTCCAACTTCAAATTTACAATTAAGTATAATTACCTACATTGACACTAGGTCAGACCCAAACCTTGATACATTTGGATTTTTAAATATACAGTTCTTAATTTATTTCCAAAAAAATACGTAAACTTAAATAAGACAAATAAATTTCAGAAAATAAATCAAATGTTTGTAGCTCTGTCTGTGATTGAAGAATACTCATATCACTGGAGTTGAAATTTTGGTACGATAAAACTAATTTAGAAGTTATACAGCAGGTCCATAAGTTTTTTTTTTGTTTTTATCTCCTTGGTGCATTTTCTGTCAAGGAATATCAATCATTTTCACATTTATATGCATATCGCAATTTTCTCTTACAATGTTTCAGCATTCAAAACAGTCCGGCACTGTCTGCAGCCTTATTGCCCAAACCCTGCCGGGAGTTATACGAATGCGACCCCTATCAGTGACCACTCAGCACCCTGAAGCCTCTAAGGGCTCGTCCAAACTCACCCCAATGTTTGGTTACGCCTTATTGGCTGTTATTCTTGACTCTACGCCGAGTTGGTGATAGCTCTCGATAAAAAAGATACAGTATTTGTATCTTTATAGTCAGGAAAGATTGTATGCTCGAAAATTACTTTGCTATTGTGTTGTTTTTTCTCTTATTAGATACTTGAAATGTTCATACACTTTCATATTCAGAAGTTTTTACTTCTATATATAACAGAACTGAAATGTATTTAGTAACTCTATATGAGGAATTTTTGATCTAGGTGAATTATTGTAAATATATATTTTTAATTTGGCATATTCTGAATTACTTAATTTGACATTGCGAAGCTTTTGAATTTTTAATTTTTATGAACAGTTGTGTTAAGTTTTATTACCATAAAAACGGGGTCTGATTTAGACCCTGGAATATCTGAACTATTTGTGGTGTATTCCCAACAATTCGGAAAAATACAAGCTCATTTCAATCGTTCGAAAATTTTTCCTATTTAGTTAACGCCATGATGATGACGGCAACTTTGCTGTTGAAACGGCATTGAGGGTAAAAATAAAGGTTTGGTGTTAGGGTAAAAAACTTTGAGTTTATGTTTACTTTTATACACACCAACGGCTCCACGGTTTTCGCAGTACCTGAACTTCACTAAATCTTACGTTCGCTATTGTTTTCACTTTTATTACGGGATAGAGGGTGACGCATTGTACAAACGTGAGTTTGTAATACAATCAGTTTAGTTTTATTGAGCCAATATTGTGAGCTGAGGAAATTACCTGGATGGATTCCTCTCACATGAATACTGAAACTCCGCCAAGCCAGTTATTTTTTGAAAAATTACCACAGCTGTCAACTATAGCGCGATTTCCAACTGCATACGCATATCACAACCCGCAATATACCATTCAATCTTGAACGATCCTTCACCATGTTTATTCGTTTTCCAGGAAGAGATTCATATGCACTTCTTCAGATATTATTTTTATTCGATACCAACGTGTTTAGGTAGTGGGTAGTTAGTGGTAAACATTTTTATATTATTATATTATTTTTTCTTAATTCTCAGATTTTTAACTGCATCTTAAACTTACTTAAATCTAATCTATGATGTTTGTTTGCTCATCTGCATTTGATATTTGACACTAATAATTGAAAAAATTGAGTCCACAAATGGCGAGGTTCCATAAAAAAGTGATTAAGTTAAACACTTACACATTACAAAAAAAATATAGAAGCACATCGAGAAGTTCCAATTCTTACAAAACCTTCTCTACTTCAACCCCTTTCCAACGATATATCACACGTATTGCAAAGTAATCAGTATCATATTAAAATTTGAGAATGTAACTTACAAGGTTAGAACTGCAAAAAATAAAACATACATCAAGTTGCAATAATTTGTTATAATGTTTGTTCAAACCGCCTTCTACCGCTACGGATGCAATCGTGACACCTTTTTCTGACCCCTACAGTGGTAGTCTCTAGTAGCATCTCATCCCATATTATTTCATTTATTCTTTCCCTTAACTGCTCTTTGGCTTCTATTTCTCTCTCATAAACGAGTTGCTTGGCCCGTCCTCATACAAAAAAATCAAAGGGACTCAGGTCTGGTGACCTTGGAGGCAATAGATAGGGCCAGTTCTCAGAATTCACGTGTTTGGGAATGCAATCTCTAGGAGCACTCTGACAGTTCGCCTATAATGTACTGGATAGCCAACTTTTTTGAATATTATTGGTCTGTCCCAATGAGATTTTATCTAAGATCAATAAACTGTTCTTTAAAAATTCGTCATTTACGAGATAGAAATAGACCTCAAGAAGCAGCTAAGGGAAATAATCAATGTTGGGATGATCGATCTTATTACATGGATGTATGTTTTATTTTTTGTAGTTCTAACATTGTAAGTTACAATGTCAAATTTTATTATGATATTGATTACTTTCCAATACGTGTGAGATATATCGTTGGAAAGGGGTTGAAGTAGAGAAGTTTCTGTAGGCATTTGAACTTCTCGATATGCTTTTAATTTTTTTTTATAATGTGATAAAGTGTTTAACTTAATCACTTTTTTATGGAACCTCGCCATTTGTCGATTCATATAATTTTTTCAACCAATTATTTGTGTAAACAAACATCATATATTAGATTTAAGTTTACTTGGTGAAAAATAAAAAAGTTACAACAGTTCAAATGTAAAAATCTGAGATTTAAGAAAGAAAAAAAAATAAAAAAAAAAAAACAAAAACCGTAAGATATCTAGATGTTATATGGGCTACATCACATAGCACATGTGCCCACCTATCTGCCCTCCAAGTCTGGCGCACCTTCTACAAAACACCTTGTATATTTGTTAGGTGATTTCCGGAAATTCATCGGCGTAGTAGATAACTGATCCCTGCAGGGATCGATGGTAAAATGACGATGTTTCTGCAGAATCACATCTGCCCTCTTCAGGTCGGTTCGCCTAATTCTCGTAGCTTTCTGCTTACGATTCTAGTTACAACAAAAAAAACAATACGTAATAAACTACCTCGCTTTTTGCAGCTATTAGACTTTTTAACAGTATGTTAAATGAGTTACAAACTTTTAATGATCATTTAAAAAAAAGAACAATAAAAAAGCGGATTGTCAATATTTAGTAAGGATACATTTGTGAAACAAAACATTGAATACCATAGATTGTATTTACCTGATGACCAAAATGCATCTTGTTTTCTTGTACATAATAAAGGATTTTTGATTAATTTTGTGTAATTAATAATATATATATATATATATATATATATATATATATACATAGAAATACTTGAATATAATATAATCAATAGTATTTTAGTATATTATTTTAGTGTTTATATAATTTTGTCTTTCTGTATATTGCTAGCTCATGTAGAACAGTATATAAAATAATGGCACTTTCTTGAGACCTTTATTTTGCCTTTTTTAACATCATATGGATAACCCAACAACATTATCAAGTTTCGAATACTTGAAATTCATGTACGGTATCTTAAATTCTTGTATCGTTGTTTTGATTTAACCCAATTCTTTCTTTAAAGGAATTACTCAATAAAATAATATATCACGGCAATTTCTTCCAACTTCCTCAGCCAACAGATAATATCAACGCTTTCATTCCTTGAGATTTTTTTATAATAGGAATTAAGGAAGATGTAATTTTAAATTGAAATATAAGGTACCCCTCGGATCCGATAGACTGAAAATAAATCTCCATGTGAGCTTCCTTAAACCTGAAGAATCTTACATCCGCCATCGTTTTCATTTTTATTACGGGATAAAGAGTGATTCATTATACAAATGCGAGTTTCTAACACATTCAATTTACTTTTATTGACCCGAAAGTGGTAGTCTTACTGAATTTTGACTACGAAGTAGGATCAAAGGGATATTCTCTGTGAAATTGGTTATCAAATTATAAAAGTTACCGGAGAGACGGAAAGATTCTATTTTAGAGAAATAATTTTTCAGACTGGCGTGCGGATTTAAGAGATTTAATGTAAATCCCGAAACTTGTACAATTTCACTGGATTGTTTTAAATGAAATATTACTTTCGTAAGTTGTTTGTAGTTTTTGGTATAACTAGACAGTTTTACAACATACCACTTCAAATTAAAGTGATGGAAACCAAAACAAACGATTGTGAAATATTTATGTCACGGGTAACGCACATAAATTTCGATGTAGTTGTACACAGGAAATATAGTATTTAGCATTTCAAGAAAGCAATATCTCAGTAATTTATCTGTGGTATTTTGAAAATAAAACATGATTATGCTACACTTTTTGGTTGATTTTTTTTGCTGAGTCATAGGAATTAGAACACCCGGTAATATTACGTGAAATAACTATGTGTATTAACCTTTGATTTTGTTAAAACACAAAGTTATTAGTTTTTTAGTCATATCGGTACGTAAGTTTTTGTTTGCATTTTTATTTAAATACCAGTGAAAGACAAGTAAAGCTTTTACTAACCTTTTTTTGTCGTACAGTCGTTTGAAAAATGTCCATTCATCTGTTTATCATGTACATAATAAGAGAAAATGCACATTTCAATCAACTAAGCGCGTTTGATACTGGACAGATAGTGGACAGGGTAGCATTTTTTTTCATTCAGCGAATTGATACGAGAACGAACAGAATTTCAGAAAGTTTCAATATGAAGGGCAAATGAACCCGTTGGTCCTCAGATGAAGAAGGAAGTTTTAGAATGTTGCCTTCCGGTCCTTTTCACATACAATGTCGAACAAAGATGATTACATTGCAAGACTATTGCATTCCGCACTAATTTTCGGTACATAAAATGTTTGGACTCCGTTACTACCTATATACAAATAGGCAAAGACAAAACGATTAGATAGTATTTTCTCCTCTGCCTCTCAACCGATTTTCTTCATTTTTGTTTTGTTTAGTCGCTACTGACGACCTTCACTGCAGAATGCTAATATTAATTTATAATATTGGTTCTTTCATTAAATAAAATATAATAAAAATTCATTTATTTACGTCCATTCTGTCAACGCCAAACAACTGACAGTGCCGCCGCCGCCAGACGATCAAAACTCAAAACATTAAGTAATTACATATGGAGCAATCGTTAGATATATTCTTAGAGCATGTACTTCTGGAAGTAGCATGCAAGCGTTGTTATTCTTTAGTGGTAAAATAGTCAATGTAGTAGATCAGTATTGATTTTTCAGACGCGTTGCAGTAACTTTCATATTAAATATTCTGTTTTTAATGCGAATTTAATTATTTGATTAATATATTATTATCACAACCTTCCCGAAGGTGTTGTGTAAAAAATTGTCAGACAGCGGAAAATAGAGAATGTATTAAATATTTAAGTTCTCCTAGGGTTGTTGGTCCTCTCTTTTCTTTAATATTCCTGAACTTGATTGAAACCGCAAATGACGAAAACTTTTAGATTGCAAAGAACAATCTTCCAATTATTATATCGAATATTTTTAAAGGAGCGGTTCCAGCCAAAAATTTGGGGGGGTCTTTCATTTATCAAAAATATTTCGAATACCGATTTTTTATTACATTTTTATTTTCTTTTTATTTCAAGAGATTTGTCAATATGAGTGAACAATCATGGTCATTACATCTACTTCACTGATTTCTCCACAACTGCCTCTTATAAAAATATACTTTTTACAATTTCATGAAATAGGGTCGAATTTCGACCACTGGGTGACCACTAGTCCTCATAATTGTCTTATCTCTAAACATAGATGTAACCAATTACGGTGGCGCAGGGAATAGCTACAGTGTTACCAGGAAAGTAATAAGATGTATCCAGATTATACTTATTTTAAATAGTTATCAATATTCTGTAAGAAGGCCTGTGCACTGTGGAAGTTATGGTACGGAGAGCTATTGCTTGTGGCAGTAGATCGAAAGTTTCCTAATGTTCCCTCCAAGGCACATATTCTCTCGGTATTAGGACCTTTTCCACAAGAATTAATGTTAGTTTGGGTCTCCATAATATATATTCACTCTTTAACTCGTCAGGGTATGCTTCTACTAGGGTGATCGATTTCCTCCTGAGGTCTCTTTCCTGTGCCGCCAATACATGCAATTCAATTTATTTTGTTCAGTTACAATTACAATTATTACTACAATTATAATGACACATATACATATTAATATATAATTATATAATTGGAAAATATTTCACTTTATGGTTTTCCGCAGGACAGAAACGTTCACTTCAACACCTAAGTATGAAATGCTTGTTTTGTGTATTAGTGATCAAGTTCACACAGAACAATCATATTTGTAATAATGTATTAACAGTATTAAACAAAGCATACAATATTCACTAAATTAATGGAATGGTGGCATAGTTACAAAATAGCTCTAGAGCTTCTGGCGGATGTGGTAAATTTTGCATTCTTCTTCCAATATCATACAAGCGAACATTATTCTTCTCCTTGGTATTGTTCTGTCACATTCATGTAATTTGAGCCTTCTGAGTACGAAAATAATAACACATTTCTGGAATCACTCTACAATTTTGAATAATTCACAATAGTTCACATATTAAACAATCAATTAAATAATAGAGCCGAATGTATATATTTTAAATCCTCAAGTAATTACAAACAAAAATAAAAAATAAAAAAAGCATTACTACGAATTAGAAAAATGTTTGGTACGGGATTATCTGTTGTATTTTTGGTCAGAACGGTCCCTTTGTATGTTTGCCTACGGATGATGATTCCAGGGCTCTATTTGTTTTTCATTGTAATCACTGATGTGGTCAGGAAATTTATCTAATTGGCTACGCAAATAATGAAATTTAATACTCATGTTATCTCATAGTTTTTCGACTATTTGGGATTAATTTTGAGCTATATGATTCCCAATTTTTTTTACAGCTACAGCTACACTTTCAGTGCAACCTAAGTCATTTGGGTTTGTGAAATCATCGTTATTTATTAGAGCATGAATTTGTAAACGGCCAAAGATGTATACTTTTAGTTTTTTTGTATTGAGCGAAGAAAATAGCTCACAAATATTTTTGAATCAATAACCATCCTTATCAAAAGTTTCGTAAACGTTATGTGGGACTCATTATCTCTCTTGTCCCAGTTGTTTTCCAAAATATGTTTGATATGCTTGTTTTAGGAAATCATTAATATTTCTTTGTAGCTTTTCTTGGCAGTATTTACCACATATATATAAAAGAGTTGAGTCAGGACGTCATATTTGTTACTGCATAGAATAGGTCGGTGGCAGGGGCGTACCCAGCTTTTGGTTTAGGGAGGAGTATATTAGAAAAAAAAATTACCTAGAGGGGGACAAATAAGAAAAAAGGTCCTAGAGAGAGGAACAATTCAGAAAGTTTGTTGGCCAAGTCAACAATTTTATGGGAAGCTGATTATATGTAGTCGTTTATGAATATATTACAATATATTACAAATGCATACAAAAGTTTATTGTAATAAAATTTTTGTTTAGTAGACGTTATGATTTCTATGTGACTTATTTTGATTAAATTAATACTATTTAACATTAACGTGATTAATGAAGTTGATTCTCCGAAAAATATGGAAATATTTATGAAATAAGAACTCATGATTTTCAATTAACTGCTGTCACTTTTTAGGGTTCCGTATATACAATATACGGATACCCTTATAATATCACTCTGGATTTCTGCGTCTGTCACATCACAGCAATTTTCTCCTATACTACTGGACGTAAGAGGTTGAAATTTGGTATCAATGTATAGTTTGGTGACCCGATCAGGAGTACATATCGTAAATGTAGAAATTTGATTTTAGGGGTACTTCTGGGGGGGAAAACTAAAAAAATCGACCGTTCCCCCCCTGATCTCCGAAACTACTGAGCCTAAAATTTTCAAATAAATAGGAAATGTAGAACGTTGCCCGAACTTTACAGGAAAAATAAGGAGAAAGGAAATGAAAGGGCTCATTATGACGAAAACAAATATATTTTTTTCATATTTTTAAAATAAATTAATTAAAAGATATTATCAAAAATATAAAATATTTTACCAATCCCCCCCTATCTCCGAAACCATAAGCTGTAAAATTTTGAGAAAACAATAGAGGTATAGCCCCTCACCTGAAATTTACTGAAAAAATAAAAAAATCCTAATAGTCATTTTGGGGGCCAAATTATAGAATTAAATGGAAAATATAAAATTAAAATTGTTGCTAACCCATCATGTTATATATCAAATGAAAAGTCTCATGATGAAGAAAACAAATATATTTTTTTCATATTTTTAAAATAAATTAATTAAAAGATATTAACAAAAATATTTAAGAAATTAACCACCCCCCCCCTTATCTCCGAAACCATAAGCTGAAAAAATTGTGAAAAAAATGGGAGTATAGTCCCTCACCTGAACTTTACTGGAAAAATAAGGAGAAACCCCTAATATTCATTTTGGGGGGCAAATTATAGAATTAAATGGAAAATAAAAAATTATAATTGTTTCTAACGGGTCATGTAATATATCAAATCACAGGGCTCATTATGACCACTATTGTTAATTTTTGGGGGCCAAATTAGAAAATTAAATACATATGTATTCTGATAAAAATCAAGCGAATCCTGAAGCAGATAAAATAAAAAGTCTATGTGTGGAAAATCAAAGTGTATATTTTTTATAAATTTAAAACGCTTCCTTCCTAAGTATGCGTGTCCAACTCGCACTTGACCAAATTATTTCTAATGTTAGCACTGCCATTCCTGAAAAATATTGGTCTAATAAATGAAAACCAGCCTTAAGTGAAAATGGGCTTTTCATTTCAAATTTGAAAACAACTAAAAGTATCTACAATATAAGAACTCCTAATCGATTATTGTATGACAAGTTTCAAATCAGCCTATTGAGTGAGCCTCGTAAAGGTCTGAATTATCAAAACTTCGTGATTCTCCATTTTTGAAAATTATAAATGCAATCTTCAATTTACGATCTCCCGAATGAGTTATTTTGAGAGTATTTTAAAACTAGGTAGGGCTTCTAATTCCGGTATTATGGTAAATATTTTTATTCCACACATACAATGGGATATTATTTACACAAAAGTTTGTAAATCATATCTTTTTTGTCTATATAAGTAATGATAAACTATACGTGACCGACCGAGCTTCGTTGGTTAATTTAAATAATGAATAGTTGGGCGTTTTGATATGGAAACAAATTTTTACCAGATAAACTAAATCACAATTTCACTATCTGCCACTTGCCAATAAAACACTATTTGGGTATGTTTCGTAGCAAAAACCCATATATGTAATTATACAAATAATAAATTCACTCTTTGTCATTTAACTCTGATACCTATCATTGAATTGTCTAATATTAAAATCTTCGGAATACGATTTTCCTAAACTTTATGAGCCGCCTTCTAGAAGACGCCTATGTATAAATATTGTTCATATATTAATACTACTAACATTATAGACATTTTAATCTCCGCATAATGTACGGGATAGGTATGTAATTGATGAAACGAGAACGTAAATTAGAAACTCTAAAGTCTGGAGTGAATCAAGATTTTATGCAAATATGTTTACATTGGGTACTTAATTAGAAACGGAAGAGGAAAATACTAATAAAATTGTGCACATCTACCATGAACAATTTTTTTCTGATTTTGAGCCAAGAAATAATAGTTTTGATAGTCTTTTTCCTGTTCAATGCCAACAATGTTGTGTTGCTGTCAACAGCTTTTGAAAATAATCGCTGGACACAGAAGTGGCTACCATACAATTATATTCATGTGCAAACCTGTAAAGGTTAGGATAAACAGCTTCCATCTCGTTCTACAGCTCTAGTGTATGTTGTCTTGACATGATCGGATAAATACTTTACCAGTTCACCATCCGATTATTGTACTTTTTTTATTAATCTTTTTGTGAACAATATTTTTATGCAGAGCCCATAAATCAAAACCAAACTCAGATTCATTAAAGTCCGAAAGAGCTGAAGAAGATGACGAACCACTGTCTGGTGAAAAAGATGATATTTCTTGTTTTAAATGTCTAATTACCTTGAATAGAGCAAGTAGGTTTTTAAAATGAACGTTTTTGAACTTCGGCTGCACACTTGTGGATGCAGCAAGTAAAAAACATTGCTCTATGGATCCAAACATTTTTCTCATTTTTTTTATAATAAAGAGTTCAGAGTTTCAGCAATATTAGAGTGGATTTCTAAAGGTTTATATTGAGTAGTGAATTTGAATTTGAATATAGAGATTTTACTTAACTTAGGGTGATGTAATTTTCGCTATTCATTTCTTTAGGCATTTGTTCAACAGCTTGCAAACATGCTGTAGTTTCCCCAATTCTGTGGCATTAACTATATTGGATGCATTGTTATTTGATAGAACAATATTACTAACTAATAAAACTAGTTTGAGATATCTTTCCAATTTTCTGCGCTTAATTAAGTACGAACTGCTTGCTTCCATATATCAACAACATGAATCGATATTTTTTTCTATATATCTGTAATCATTTATCGATATCATTATATCGATGAATGGGAAGAAATGTATCGATAAATTCAAAGAAAGTATCGATAAATGCGAAATATGGATTTGTCGTTGCCATCCCTATGTACAGGTCAAAATTACGCGGATTATGCATAGATAATACCTAAACGAAATTTAAATAAACATGTTTATGAAATTGTAATAACTAATTACCTTGTTTTCATAAAAATAGTAGCAAACAGTCGATTAACATTTTTTCGAAAACTGACGGTTTAAGTATATATTATCAATTTTGAATAAGAACAATATTTAAACCTTACATGTAAACCTTATATTTATTTGACAAATACGATAAATAATTACAATATATTGATTTCATTATTATAATCAAATTTAAGAACCCTTGTAAAAACAAAGTTTTGCACCCTAACACCAAAGCTTTATTTTAAATACTCAACGCCGTTTTAACAACTCTAAGTTGTCATCATCAAGGAGTAATTAGAATTCAGGTACTTGGGATTACCCCATGTACTAATTACTGTAAGTTGCTAATAGTTTACTGGTAGATATAAATTAGAGAAAATTGTAATTTAGATTTAGTTTAGTTTACTCCTTCATGATGACGACTTAGAGTTGTTGAAACGGCGTTGGGTGTTTAAAATAAAGGTTTCAAGTTAGGGTGCAAAACTGTGTTTTTACATTTGTGACACACCAAAGGTTCCACAGATGATTTCCATTAAGATTTCTGGAAAATATTAGGGCTGCTTTCATATAGAATATAAAAAAATGTTCTCACAAATTTATACAAAACCTAATAAAAAAACAGTACATAACTAAACTCTCATGAAAAAACAAGTACTTTAAAAAGTAATGCACTATATTCTCACTCATAGTTAGTTTTAGAACTCACTGAATATGAATTATTAATCTACCGTTTTGGAACAGTCTGGGTTCAAATGAATTATTTCTATTATCGGATTATAACAGAAACAGAACTACACAAAGAACTAAATTTAGAAACAAGTGAGAGACCCTGTATATGTTGCGATCTTCCTCGCCTACATCACACGTAACGAATCAAGATGAATGTAATGATGCCGACCCAATATTTCAATCGATTACATACAAATAAATATGACAGGCAATGAAAGTCTTTGCAAAAGTGATTTATGTAAAACCAGTTGAACACCCACTGTGTGGGCATTGTTGGTGTGAAAGATGCACCCACATTCAAATACGTTAGGTACGACCTGTCGAACTTCGATTCTACAATTACATCCAGTCGAACGCGGCTAAAGCAAAATAAAATAGCGGAATAATAGATGATAGACCATATAATTATAATTTTTAATTATAAGAATTTATTTTGTCAATAATTGTATTTTCTAGAATTTATACAGTGATAATTGTTTTGTTGGCTATTAATATGGGGCCGTTAGCAAACTGAATAACTAAAATAAGTAAATTCATAATTTCGAATGTTTCAAAATCATAAAATAAAAGTGAAGAATATATGCCTTCAGGGATAACAAGGTGAAACTGCTAGTTTATCATAAACAGAAACACAGCCGATTCAGACATTTGGGGCATATGAAAAACGCACGAAGTTTGAAGGCTACACGTTTAAAATAGGCTTTCACCGAGATATTTACACATTTATTTTCAGTCCGGAGCCAGCATCGCGGATAATTTTAAAAATGTCATATGCTCAGGTTCCTGGAGGGAATTTATTTAGACTGATTAATAGTATCACATTCAGTAAAATTTAAGGCTTTTTATGCAGAACTGTAATATGTAGTAAACAACCTTATTATACCAAAGGATTCACTCTACCAAAGTAAAATTTACACCCGGGGATATTTACCATTAGTTTTCTATAAGTAAAGATTTCCCTAGTTTGTCCACTTTTAATAATACAATCTTCAATAAAATAGCGGAATATTGCACTTATACAGACCAGTGTCTTATGTATTCTCATAAACGAAACATACCGAACATTTAATACAATCCTATGACTATTCTGAGCAACCCTTGTTATCAAAAATTAGCTTACATAATATTTTTTAATCTCATTTTCACTATAATTTAAAATGATTGAGAATTGCATTAAAAAAAAAAACAAATACCCTGTAAACACAGATAGATGGGCATTAGGTAACCAACATAATAGTGTATATCTATTTTATTGTATTTTTGTCAAGAATTTAAAGAATTTCAGATGTTCTTTAAAAGTTTATTTAACAGAATAAAGATTTATTAATGGGGGTAACATTGTATAAAACTTGTTTGTAAATATTTCGAGAAATGAAAGGATATGACACAAGTAGTCACAACAGAATGTAAGACATCACTTGAATTAAGACGTTACCACAACCATACACAGAACAAATTCGAGACAATATGTTTCGCCAAATCTCGTTTTGGCATTCTATGACTCCTTTAATACCTTAGAGCCTATACTTCTGGAGGTAGCCTGCAATGGTAGAAATAGAGGACAATAGAAAGAGCAACAGGCTCTGTCACTCAATTGGGAGCTTCTTCCTATAAGTCTATGGTAGCTTCCACCCACACAGTGAGATAACATGATACTCTCTTTATTACCCTCTCTTTCTAATTTGGTCACGTTATTTGTACGTTGCAAGCTACCTTTAGACTCTAAGTTTAATACACCACGACGAATTTTAGAACGATTTCGATCACGTGATTTTGTTATTTAAAATATTATTTTTGGTGTTTATTACAAATTAATCGACACTTATTTGGAATGTTAACATAATAATCTTTTAGGATGGCAACAACCAAAACGATATTATTAATGCAGTCAAATACCTTGTTGATACCTAATTAGCTTTGGCCACCAAAACTAAAAGTTTTGAACATTGATACGTGATATTTATTTTGATTATACAAAGTAATAATAAATAAAACATTTAGAAATATATATATATAACCGACTTCTACCTATAACTAAAAAGCTAAAAATAATTATAACAAAATACAACTCTAGCAAATAAATAACACATTCAATGTTGTGAGGTACCTACCCAGGAAGTACAAAATGTAAACATTAAAAGGTGCTTATTCTGTACAAATTAATTACCTACCAATCTAGTATATTTTGAAGCGGGTGCCAAGCAAATCTAAAATTCTTGATTGCGTACTTATCTACTAATTCATCAAACTTGATTGTTGCTATTTCTATTAGGCCGGGAGAATGTGACAACCAAAAGCACCGTCTTCGCAAAATCGAAAAATTTGCATTTAAATAGGTATTTGCCTGGTATACAAACAAAATGAGCTTGGTACTCATTGATTTAAGGAGCCGAAAATACTATGCTTTACTACCTATATGCTTGAGATGTACATAGAAAATTTTCAAATTCGCAATTAAAACTTCCAGTGCCTAAAATTACCGCACTACGTTGGAATTAAAATATTTATGAGGAAATGTCCGTTATGTCATTTCGATGAAATTTTTGATAAGAATTTTGGAATTTTCGGCGATTTTCTGCAAAACTGCAAGTTGCACGTCGCAGAAAAGTATATGAGATCACCTAAGGATCTTCCTTAATAGATTAAACGTTAAAAAACTATACACATCCATAAGGAGTTATCGAAAAATCGACTTAAATATTAGGGATATTGGTCGATTTCCATGCACGCATGTGTTCATTCACAAATTTTATCACTTTACCAATAGAATTTTTTTCAAAATTTGAAGTTTTACCAATCCGGATATATACTCTATTAAACATTCATTCAAAACGGTGGACCACAGGAGAAGAAATCAGGTAACATACATACAAAAAAAGCGAAAAAATACGCGACGGATTGATAACCTCCTCCTTTTTGGAAGTCGGTTAAAAATAAGTTTTATTTGAGAAAGATAGCTAAAGTTCTTTCAGTGAAGAAATTATATCACATCAAAGATACGTAATACTTATATGTGAATAAAAGAAAAGTATATTCTTGTGAAATAGCACAAGTAATTGCATATTTTAGATCAGAAAATATTTTTACCATGAGCTAAGAAGTTCTATTTGTAACAAGTTATCACCTCAGTTTCATTAACATTTATTCGGACTCTTGAAACTCAATTTAAAAAGTGGTTTGTGAAAAGGACTGTGAAGGTGGTGATTTCGTAATAATGCAGTTTAGATGAAGATATGAATGGTAGTGGTATTAAAGAGGTACAAGCGATAACCTGGTGTGCTATTACAGACAAGTGTCATATTGTAGTGTAATTTGTCCATTACACTCAACAGTAGATAAGTGCCAGTGGTCAACCAATATCTAGATGTCCCAGAAAGACACTGGAGTGTTTTCTACTTTCATGTAGGCGGGTTTAGCGAAAGAACTCCATTGTGAGTCTACTGGAGAAGAGGCCATTTCACTTCGAACAAGTCATGCCCGGAAATGACCAGAATTCGTAACTTTGACGTATATTACATTTATCACATTTCTCTAACAATGACCTTTTCCCAATTGTTTGACTATTAAGTTCAAATAAGTTTATGTTTAACTTTATTACGGGTGAACATCAACTAGAGCCTACACTGTACATAACTTGTTCTAAAGTAAGTTACAAGATTGACCGGACAGTTAACATTGCATATGATAGGCATCCGGATATTAATGCAGTAAGGAAAATTGATATTATTCAACCTCTCCTCAGAAATCTATTTATTGAGAATATTCACTCTGATGTTATTTTTTTATAGGACCTTCTGAACGTAAATCCCGTTACTAGTTACTACTGAAATCAGTTACCCAGTTCAATGCCATAGTGTAGTTCCCAAGGAAAAACATAAGGGCGGAATAATTGCTAGAAACTGAAAGGGGTACGTATTCCAGGTGAAAGGAAAATGGTATAAAATGACCTCCTATAGAAATTTTTACCTTTAATCCACTAGAAATTCCTCTTCTAAACACATTAATTCTTCTATCATCAGGCCTCACAGTAACTTAGTGTCAATGCTGAGACCATAAAAATAAAACGAAGAAATTGTTAAACACACTCCAATCTGCGATTAAATAACAGTAAGTCGTTCACAGATTAATCTGACCAATTGAATGCATATTCTTGGTATCGTTAGCTTGAGCTTGAATGGTTGTAAGGATATGTACTTATGTTCTATATAAATGGGTAAGGAAATTTATCTATTACTGTATGCAGGTAAGAGATAACTATTAAGTTTAAACAATATGGAGCAATTAAATAAAACCATTCAACATGTGTTAGATGAATTACAATTCAGAATTGCCGAAAATGTGTAATTTTTTATGAAATCCAAAAAATGTACAAATACTGCCAAAACAAAGTTTTGTTGCTTTCAGTACAGCCAGTAAAGCTGTTTGGTATATTTTTTTGATAAAATTAATGAAACATTTTCCGCTTCTAAGTTTTTAGTTTACTATATATATCTATGAGTTTTATGGGATAATATAAATCCGATTTCGGTAATTCAACTTTCTTTGTTTCACGAAATATTATATTTTTTTACTGACTTCGAACTGCAAACAAAGATCATAAGCAAAATTGGTTGTTGGGCCCCACAGGTCATTATCTCATATACAGCACAACATTGTGAGAATTCTAAGGAAGAGGGACTTACTAATATAAGTTAAGAGAATTGAACGTTTTCAAGAATATAATAAAAAAACGCGACTTAATTGGAGCTTATCTAGAAAACTCATGAAAAGATTTTCGTTGACTAGCCAATGACTTGTATCCAATTTACTTCAGCATCATTAGATTATATACAAGTGTGATTAATGCAAATATTTTCGAAAATAACCAAATTATTTTATGATATATTTAACTTTCTTCATCAACATAAAAATTCATTACTTTTTTTATAAAATTGGTGCATTGTTGTGGCGAATCAGCGTTTTTTGCCCTGTGAAGTCTTTTCTGCTAGTTGATCGTCTATATCAAGTTATACAATGTTATTAACTTACTTTCCTAAGTTTGTAGTACACATACTTGCTGCAGTTTCTATTTCTCGAATCTTCTTGACAAAATAGCAATAATGAGACAATGCAACCCACCTATGATTAAAACGAAAAAAAAAGACAAATAAATCTTTAGATAACAGGCATGGGCGTAGTGTTGAGGTTACAGAACGGTTGCTCAGGATGCTCGTCTGTTTGAATCTCGATACTCGCAGAGAGAAAGTCGGATGGGAGGGATAACGCCTTTTCTTTACATGACGATTTCTATCACTCAACTCAAAAAAAGATAATCGTATTGTAGCGCCGCCTTCCCGGTCCACATGAAGAACCGTCTAAAATATTCATCAGGACCGGAAAAGCATGAACAATACAGATTACGATTGGGAAAGATCTTCAGTTAAACGAGACAGATTTAACAGAAACACTAGACATTTTATTAGGCTTAGTAGAAACATTTTGACTGAATTTTTGGGTTTCATGTAGCTGTTTGCACAATGGATACTGCATTGTGTAACAATATTTGGAGTGTAGAAAGTATATTGAGCGGGGTTTGAACACTTGGATTATACTTGGGCTACCACCATAATCCTGACTCAATCTAAGGGCTACTTCGACTCTAAAGCGTGTTATGATCTAGAAATCAGTCAAAAAGGTGTTACCAATTTTGTTCGTAGATTGTCCCCAATTTAGATTATTATTGTAACCTACTGGACCTGCTGAATGCAAATATTCATAAGAGAAGATTACAGGTTACAGACGAGAATCAGCGAATTAGACTACGAATTATTATGGCATCCACCATATATCACAGATTTAACTCACTTTGACTTATGAGCGTTCTCACATCAAGAATTACTGGAATGAAGTTCAGAGAGATTATATTGAATAATAAAATGAATTCTAAACAATAAGATGATATTTTTTTATTGAAAAACAAAACTTATGGAGCAATCTTCTACACACGCATAGAACATTACGAAAAATGAGGAAATCCACATTGCTAATTACTCTGTTTTTTATACTGAAATTACCTTCAGTGTGAATAACCCGGCGTAGCTCGTACATAAAAAATTTTGTATGTATTTTAAACGAGTAATTATGTTCACAGTTCAACCCAACTGATTATTTTTTCAGTAGGGCGTGATGTATCGATCTTTATCAAACAAGAAAACCAATGTGACATAATGAGATCATTACACCGGCATTTTTTTCTATGGGGAATACGAAAGCTTATTGACCAACAACAATGCAACGGAATCCGAGTCACGCTCTTATGAAAATATTATAGCTTTCGATTGCATTGTGTACATGACAGATAACAAAATACACAAGGAACACGAATTGTTTCTGCTTCATGATCATTGTTTATGTTTGGAACGATGTTGTTGTTTACTTCGATTCAGCAAACTGCCGCAATTAATAAAACAGAGATAACTGGTCTATACATGCGGTACATGAGCGATTCTAGATTTCACAGAGAGCACATTCAGTTGCTTAACCAAACAATAAGAAGTCTATCTTAATATAATAGGGTTAAAGTAGAAGCATTTTGACTCTTAAAGTAGATATTTTGACTGTTTTAACAAATGTCATTAACTGATTAAAAAAATAAATATATTTGTGTTTTATGTGTTCGGCGATTACTTTAAATTCAGGGACTATGGATTGTTTAGACTAGATTCTGTTACAGAAGATCCCAAATTGGTCCCATATTTTGTCAATAACAGAGCTTATACCGTTTTTTAGAAAATCGGTAAAAAACTGGTTTTTATACACTATATAATTCTTTGTTTGCATTTCAGGTGAATGCATCTTGTAACGAAATCAAATAGATCGGCTCTGAAAATTCTAAGGCTAACTCTTCCAATTTCAAAGTAATTTTATTATTTTGGATTTGTTTGCTATTTGTATTGTGAAACATTATAATTTCAAATATTTATTGCATTTGCAAAAAAAATCTAGTATTAATTCCGATTGAGAACGTGATCTGATGCTTTGGTATTATTCCCAAAATTAACCAATAGTAAGTATAGAGAAATCGTTTTTATTTTTCCGGAGTTCTTTTCGGAATAACACCACATAAACTAGAGAAAGGCAAGTCCTGAACAGATTTAATATTAAAATCACTTTCAAAACAAGAAATACAATAAAATCAATTTTATCAAAAACTAAACCAAATAACGTAACACAAAACGCAAAAAAAATTCATTTATAAGATTCCTTGCAAATGTACCAAGTATGATATTGGAGAAACCTCTAGACCTATAAATGTTCGAATAAATGCACACAAAAATTATGTAAAGAAACGACAATTCGAAAAGACAAAATTTTGTGAACATGCCTGGAACCATGGTCATAATATTAAAATTCAACCATATTACACAAAGAAGAACACAACACATAACGAAAGCTGGAAGAGTCTGCTTTAATTTTATTGATGAAAGGGATTGTATAGCTAATACTGCTATAGAATTCAGCCGTTCCTGGTTACCAATAGTCAAGGATGAAATTAATAATGTTAATGTCCTTTTAAACAAACCTATATCGGGATAGCTCATAAAGTTTTTCCTAGGTTTTCCCTTATGACTTTAATGAGATCTCTGGAACATCGGAACTTCTTTGATCTCATTTTTGGCGAATGCACATCATATAACAAAGTCGTACCTAGGAACGCCACATGAAATTCTAAAGATAACTCTTTCAAATTCTTCCAATTTGAAAGAAGCTTTGTTATCTCACATGATCTTTAGAATTTTTAGTGCAACCCTGTATATATCAAATTTACAATAAAATCAGTTTGATTGTCAAAATTAATGTCAAATTGTGATTTACGAAATGTGTCATTACGAATTATTTTAATTTTTGAATTTTTTGTATATTTGTGTTAATACCATTGAAAACGGGGTCTGATGAAGACCTTGAAACGTTTGGATTTTTTGAAATAAGTTTATGTGGTGTTATTCCCAAAGAACTTACAAAAAATAAAAATCAGAGATGCCACAATTATTGTTCAGAAAATAACTAGAGAAGTCGTTGCTTATACAAGGTGTCTGAAGTAAGGGTGACGTAAAATTATGGTTATTCAGGGTGTATCAAAAATTTGTTATATAAACATAAGCAGTTAGGATATCTGAATTATAGGACGTAGGACGGGGTATAATTATAGACATGGGTGCACAAAAATTTTAGAAGCAGTTGCATATACCGGGTGGTTGACATAAATGGTAGAGTAAAATTATAGACATAAAATGTGGTTCAAAAAGGTGAACTTTGTTATATAGGGTAGACCATGAGCACTTGCATTAATGGAATACTAGCCATATGGGTATGTATACTTATACAGGGTGGTTTTAAAGATATCAGGACCGTTGTAATATTGTGTTGAGTTGAATTACAGTTGTACAGGGTTATTCAGAAAATGATAGACCAATAAGTTATATATAGGGGTGACCAATACCTAGAACCATATACAGTGTGGATACAATATAGAGTGAATTAAAGTTACATTTATTGAAAGTGGTCCATATAATAAAACGAATAAAAAACATAAAACATGTTTGGAAAATATAGACAAAGAATAAAAATTAGAGAGGGACAAAGAGATAGAGAGAGGTAAGAATACGCTAAAATTTTCAATTGTACCTTAAATCAGATAAAAAAGAAGATATGTCTAATAAAAATAGTGATTGATTGCACTCGGTTTCTGAACGGTTTTGTTTTAAATGGGTTCTTTTTTAAATATAAATTATTTTTATACTTCTTTTATATTGCTTTGTGTTTGTCGGTTTTATTTAATTAACAAATAAATTCTATAATTCTCTCTTCATTTTTTTCCCAAAACAGATAAGTATTTGAAACATCAGAGTGTGGAAGGGCAACTTTGAAATACTCTCGGGATAAGTAGTTTCCTCTACATAAATTGTGAGTTATTCTGAAAGAAAGAAATATACACAATACTATTTAGTTGATTCCAAAAATTGACTTAAACTGTTATTGAAAAATTGAAAATATATTTTTATTAAAAAATCTAATATCATCGATCTAATTAATTGTTTTCTTTATCCCGAAAATGTTTGTAAATAAATGATATAACCTGAGCATCAACAATTGAACTTATTTGGTTTTACCCACTTATTAGTAGGACAAATCTTTGAATTTCCGGGCTGTGTACTTAATTTATTTAACTGCCTTTTCTACGTGTCCTTTCTGGTTTCTGAAAATAAAGACAAAAATAAGGTAGCAATATATATATAATAAAACTAACACTAATAATAATCACTTTCTATTTAGCTTTTATGGATTCTGGCTATCAGTAATTTCTATATTGGCCTTACTTATTTTTCATAATTCATTCATAATTTCATAATTCTTAATTTAAAACTGGATGTCTATAGATTCTAACCAGAAGTCTTCAAGTTAACTTTCAATTTGCAAAAACGCTGGTTGCAAGTGCATTGGTTGGGACTGACACAATTAGAACTAAAAAATACTAAATATTCACCGAGATATTAAAGTTATTTGGAAGTTTATTAACTTGGGTATAAATACAGTACATCCTTCTGTAATAAACTAAATAAAATAATTTTCTGACAAGGAGAACATAGATATTCTTATAAAATTCATATTTACGCCAAGGAGAAAAATGTGAAGAGACCTTAGAAAGTAATTTTGTCGATAAAAACACGTAAACATACAACCGGCTGAGATAATCAAAACGGGAATATCCTGCAATTTCGATTGGTGCTAAAAGCGGGGCGGAGTCTTTTCTTCACTGATTACAAATAGGACAGTTGTTTATGTCGAGTAGTTTAGTTTAGTTTTATGTTGCAGTGTGAATTTGAATCGATAGAAGTCAGTTCAGCTGTTTAGTATTCCCATTTTTCGTAAATCGTGGATTTCTTTTCGTATAAATAAAGTCATCGAAAGAGAAATTGAATATCTGATTAAATTTAATCTAAAACCTTCGGAAATTATTGCAATATAACTGGGTATTTTTTGGAAATTTTCTTAAGGAATATCAGTTAATTCTGTAATAATTTGCAAAAGAAAAATTCCATTTTAAATAGCAACGTCATGTGATTAAAAACTCGCTGAAATTGGTCTGTCGTCAACAACTGAATTTTCATAATCTGTGAATAGATAAATTAAGTTGTGTATGGTTCTGTGTACATGTAAGGGTTCAAAACTTAAAGCATATACTGCTATGTTATCCTTACATTGTGAGTGGAAGCTGCCAATGATCTGTGGTAGCAGCTCTCATTCGAGTGCAATACCCTGTTACTGTCTCTATTACCCTCTCTTTCTAGGTTTGTCGCGATACTTGTTCATTTCAGGCTACACTCGTCACAGAATAGTACAATGAAATAAATGTAAATAAATGTTACGTCACAAACAAATAACAAAGCGTTTATGCGGTCTTTATTTTTGTTTAAATTTATTGCCCGATTTTTTTGGAAAATATTGAAAATTAGATAGAAAAAAAAAACCAACAGCGAGCTTATTACAACATTATTGACAATTTATGATGATTTACAAAAAGCAGTCAAAAACCCAATTATTATACATATTGTCTAGAACTGATTTCTCAAAAAACAGGTACAGTCGTCAATTTGCTAAAAATCGCCAAACTAATCTAATCCACCTAGAGTAAACTAAATTTCACCACTCATATTTCTATAGATTTACTATATCTTTATGCATACTGAACTTTTTCAGGTATGTTGATATTTTATCAACCCTAGCAAGTAAATAACAAAAGAATGACCTTTTTGTTATTGGTGAAAAATACCATTTCTAATATACTAAATACGGTTTCCTAATAATATTCCGATAAAATCTGTGTTTAGTCTTGATTCACCGAAATTTTCGCAGAAAAACCCAGTATGTTTTTTTCATCACTTACTTACTTACTTATATTAAAAGTTTCTCAGAAGCTGTAGTTTGTATAATAGAAATAATAAATCTAAAGTATAAAAGGTTACATTCTCATAAAATTCAACAACACGGTGCTGACGTTACATTCTATATAAATATCACTAAGTTTCAGCTAATAAATTGTAATTAACGGATTTTAAATTCTCTTGAAAAAGCAAATAATAATTACCGCGATGAAAACACTAATGGCAGCGTAATAACTTATTTGACATTGGGGCTACGTTATGCTAATATAATAAATGATGTTTAAGTGTAATTTGCCCGTTTATTATTTGTTCATCATTATTTTCCTTTGTGTTTTTATAATCAAATGTCTCTCTTGGTATTTTTTTGATCTACATGCATTTCAACTGGTCTATTGATAATCTGTTCTTGTTTTGTTTTCTATTTTGTACATTGTCTTCATGTCACCACTGTTTTCTGTAAATCTCATACACATCTAGAGATTCAACAGTTGCAATATGGTTACATTTTTAAAGTGATTGTAACGGTAGATTTACACTAGGGGCAATCGGTGCTAGTGCCAAGGCGACAAATTTTCTGGGGCGGAAAAAATTGGAAATTGAACCAAAAATTCCAGTCTCAACATAATCAATTATTTCCTTCAATTAATCATTTCTTATTTAATTGTTTATACAAAAAATTCAATTAGTGCATTATTTGTAAATTATAATTTTAGCACTTCAAGTAAAAGTTAATAATCAAAGTGATTTAATTATTTTCTGGAATTAAAAAAAAATAAATTAAGTTTTTTTCGAAATATTGAAAATATTTTCCAGCTATATTTGCATTTTTCAAAATAAATTTTAATCAATCAAAGTAATATAATTAAAAGTCACTCTTAGTTTAAAATTTATAATTCTTAGAAAAAAAAATATTTTTTATGTTTTGAAATTATATAATATATAATAAATAAGTTATTTAATTAAAAAAAAACTGTAGGTAAGTTTGAATAAAATTTCAATATTGGGGCAGCATGTTTTCCGGTGACCAGGCGTGCGGCTTAAGTTAAATCCGGGCCTGAGTGGTTGAAGTGCGTTTCTGTGCGAGCTTAGCAACTTGTTTAGTTTTAGGATTCGTTATTTGCACGTTGAAGTATTCGCTGATTATAACTCGTTTATTGCAGTTCTTTGTGGACCTTGTTAACTGGTTATCATTTGATCATTCTGATTTGACCTCTCGACAGATTCTATTAGTTATTAGATAACTTATAATGTTTTTTAAACTACCACTTTCCAGATATATACTACTCACTCCTACGCCCATAGGAACACGACCGATATAAGAAGTTCAAGGACAAAGTTGAAACTTCCCGAATTGTTACAAGAAGTTTTAAGACACCACGTTTTTAGTATTTGACATTGAAAAGTGATTATTCTAAAATGTGCCCTACATTGCTGTTTGCATTAGTCCTTTTTTGTCCTACTATTATATCATGCTATACACCATTGTTCCCTTTTCCTAATTTAGCAATGGGAAATTTTCACCGGTGTATGACCTCAGGCGTAAACAAGGTATGGATAACAGCCCAATGTTCTTATGTCTGGTCCAAATAAATACGTGAACCATCTGTTTAGAGCAATTATTAAGATTTTTTATTTAACATTTCATACTTACAATTTTTATTAAGAAGTTTTTTTCTACCTCTAAATCCTCTATTCATTATTTTGAATATTTCATTACAACTTATATAAAAAAATTCTGTATTTCCTGCAAAATTTCAATATCAAGATCTCAATTTTTTGACAAATCAATCTTACCGCCGCGCCCCGTGCCGCCTTCTACAAGCCAAGATCTTGGTTGTCTTTAGAATAGAATAAACTTTAAAATAGAATGGACTTTCAAATTTAGTTTTCGTACTAATAAGTTGCAATCTTATTATTTTCAACGTTGCTTAAAAATTATACATTATTTTATTGTTACCTAGTAAATATTCGACTGTGCCGAGATAAGACGTCCAGTCGTAGAAGCTCGAATACTAAGGGTTATCACCTTTGGAATTTCTGATAATTTAGGAACAACTCTTCAAAAATTCATTAGTATTTCTAACGTTCGTTTCAAAATTAACAATTTATTATAAAAATCAAAAAAAAATATTTTTGCATTTTTCATGGTAAGCCCTTTCATATATCTAATATATTACATGATGCGCTTGAAATTAACTAAATATTCTATTTTATATTTAATGTTAGTATTTGCCTCCAAAATTAATATTAATCGCTCTATTTTTCCTACAAACTTGAGTGTCTTTATGTTCTCAATACTTTTGTAAATTTTACACTCATATGCTGATAAAGGGGGTTGGCAATGTTTTATATTTTCCTTAATATGTTTTTAACAGATTATTTTAAAAATGCAAATATAATTATTATCTTTCTCAGAACAAGCCTTTCATTTCACATATTACATGATGAGTTTGCAAAAAAATATTTTTTTTTATTTCACTTAATTTTATAATTTGCTCCCAAAATTTATACTACAACTATCGGGTTTATTTTTGCTGTAAACTTTGAGCAATTCTCTATATAGTATTTTTAAGGTTTAGTAGATAAACGAGTCAAATTTTATAGTTTTTCCTTAATATGTTGTAAATTTATTATTTTAAAAATGCAAAGCTATACATATTTGTAGTTCTCATTACGAGCCCTTTTAATTCTACAATTTATTTTTCCAGTAAACTTTGGGCCAGGCCCTATATTCCCTATTTTGTTCAAAATTTTGCCATTCATAGTTTCCCTTAGAACCACCCCCCTCCAAATCAGAATTCGGTCATTTACAGTATGTAGTATGTGACACAAAAATATTTCATCGGGTGTGATAGTCCATTATGGATTGCTGGATAAATGTTAAAAAATGTCGAATAAAACCAGAAATCTTGTGACGTATCAAAGTGTATTGGCCCCGCTCAAGAGTTGTTACGTTTTGTCTGTCGACACTTGAATAGTTTTTCTGGTTTTGTTTCATCCGTTTAATGTGATATTTGTAGCAGCCACTTTGGGACCTTGGCTTCCCGATAAATGTACAGCCATCCAACAATCCTTTATGTATTATTTATTCTTGGGGAATCCTCAGATTACAAAATATAGTTTTGATATTACTAATGCATCTAATATGCTCTTTTTCTAAATGCTCTAAAAATAAAATCTTTTACAAGAGAGATGTAGTGTGATTATCATTGCTTTCAAGCAGTATTTAAAAGAAAACTAATCTAAAAGCTTAAATTAATTTCAAGGGCACTTGCAAATATGACAAATGACCATTGATAAAGTGCATAAGATTGAACTTTTATTAGCAAACATAAGAATAAATAACAAACTCCTCGTATTAACCGACTTCGGAGAAGAATAACCTCACTCAATTACCAACGATCAATTTATTGTCATGTTAATAATCAACACTTAATGCAAACTGTTTTTTCTTTTTGATTCAAGTATTGATTTTGAAGAGTTAAAAATCGATCATGTTTATTATTATTCTGTTGCTTAAATAGATTCGATGTTCACAGCTGAACTCACGTAACCCAAGTAATACGTGCTCGATTTGTAAGTTTTCGTTTTTTATTGAATTTGGGTGTTTCTTTCGGTGGTAACCCGAAGACGTGTTTGCCGGCGACCGACTAACGAGCCAAGAAATATTCCGTTCCGACTGTACGGATTGAATTTTCTGCCGGGAAGACGTGCCGAGGATTTCGCTTCCGTCTGAAGTTTACGCCTGGAAATTTTCTCTGTCAATTTTTTTGTCGTTAAAGCAAGAAAACGTTCTGATCCTATTAGCTGGTAGATCTGCTTTCGCCGACTGATTAGTCGGTAAAAGAAAAATATGGAATTAAAGCTTTAGGGGAAGAAAACGAACTTATTTTGTCTCGAGAGGAAATTAGGGTACCGTTGAAAAGACGCGGACAGAATTTATAATGGAACTTCATGAATAATGAGTATAATTTTGATTTTAATTATATGAAAATATATGTGCGCAAATATGCTCGATACTGATTACTTTTATTACATTTAAAATCTGATTTGCTGAAAGTAGTTAGTAAAAATCGTTTCAGTTATATTTGGAACACAATCGAAATTCGACCATAATTCATTAAATTGTTAAGTTTGTCACAGAGTATATCTTTATAAGCAATAAAGTTGAGGCCAAATTAGAGCAACAGGCGAAGCCTTTGCTATCAACATTACTTCATGTGGATTCAATTTATAGAAATAATTGTTGAAATTATATTTTAGTTATCAACATTATTGTAGCTTTAATTTTTGATATAAATATGTCTTATAGATTACAAATATAATAGTGTCTATGCAACATGCTACATGTAATTATCGGCGGATTTTTCTTTGTTCCCTAAAAGTTTTCGGCATTTACAGATGAAATGATTTCATAAATACAGACGACAAACAACCCGGACTATTGTAAAAACAATACGTATATTAATGAAATAATTATAAAGGCAACAAAAAAATACAAAAATTAATTTATACTGATCTATAACACTGACAATTTTGCTATTAAGCTATAGGCAACTCAAGAGAATGGCCAGTAAAAGGTGGTCATTACATGATGATCTGAAAGAGCGTTACCCAGTCGCTGCCATGTGTAGTCATTTGAGTATACATATTTACTTAGTGGTTTGACCACAGATTGGTATCGTCCTAGAGCGATTTGAATTTTAAAATTTTTACACATTGTTGTTACCAACTTTAACGCAAGCTTTGTAATATTTCAAAGTAAAAATATGCAGAATAAAAATATATTTTATTCTAGAATTAATGTTCCTAAATTATCCTAATAAATATGTAGGACATTGAATTTCTTGATGTTTTAAGAACATATTTAAAATGACAAAGATATGGTTCATTTAAGTAATAGCTAGTCACCATTTATTAAAATCCAGTACTTTGCAGGAATGGGACCAACTAATGTTAAAAAAATTAACTATAAGCTAGCCACCTGCTCAAATAAAAAGCAATGATTGGTATATTACGTACCCAAAAATAATTAAAATCTGCGTTAAAATATATTTACACATACAGTTATTATTTTCATTATGAATTTCTTGATTTGATTCCAGTAGGCTTAAAGTGAATTTAAATGAGTATAATAGAACGAAATTAAAATCTTTATTCAGATATTTTACAGTTACGCGATATATATATATATATATATATATATATATATATATATATATGTTGTAGGTGTTTTCCGGGAATTCATCCGCGTAGTTGATAACTGATCCCTACCGGGAACGCATTGAGAATGCCAAGTGACGAAACGTCTGAGGAATTCAAAGATGAATCAATACATCGAGCGGATGTATTCCCGGATAAATATTTCTTCATATTGTTCCATCCGTGAAAGCCTACCACTATATATATATATATATATATATATATATATATATATATATATATATATTCCCAATAAAGACAACTTTCTATTTCATTCTTTACCTTTTAATGACATAACCCTGACGTAATATAAAATATTAATACGATTATAATCTACACTGTTTGAGAAATTAAAGCCTACCAAATGAGATTAAAATTGTCAAGTACCTTCTTAAATAATTTTGTTCGTATTGAACTTAATTAAGAAAACACTGTATAAAGCAGGTTCATTAATTTTATATTATACGTGAATTCATAAACCTTAATATGCTTTTAGAACCTGAAAATTAAAAATGAGAGGATTAAATCTTAAGAGGATCAATTTGTTTAAGGTAATTGGCACTCCGAGCTATTAACTTTGGCTGAGCAGAAAATAAATACGGGGGGCTCGAGATCACTATCTGCTCTCAAATATGGGCATACGTAAAGGGGCCTGAACAATAAATCAGCAACCAGAAGAGAGAACCATGTAGGTAGAGGCTGATACTAATTACTAGAGAGTTAATACAGTTATCCCAGAGTAAACAGACTGGGAACCATGAATTTTTTACACATAAGTCACTTTCCATTATACGCAATACTGACATAATAAAACATTCACGCTAATACATGACCATTAAAGTCAAGAGTATGTTACGGTAAATAAGGTTTATAATCACAAAGTCCTCCGTTTAAAGTTCGTAGTAGTTTCTCCTCAAAACAAATATCTAGCAAAAGTATTTATACAGGGTGTTCCTAAATTCGAGGTATAAACGAAAAGGGGAGATTCCTTGAATAGTTTTAGGAAGAAAAAGTCCCATAAACATGGGTCCGCAAACGTTTCGTTTTCAAGAGTGTTAAAGTTTAAATTTTTTTCAAGTTTTTTTCTCCTAGTATCTGCACTTCACAAGATATTCAAATGAAATTTGGCATAGATATTACATTTGAAGACGCGAGATGTCCGACCTCTCCAGTGCACAGAAATCTGGAGCGGTTCCGTATAATTGCTGAATCCTAGGACCACGATACAATTTTCAGTTACTTCACCTGTCAGAGATATTGAATACTCTCTTCGAGGTGTCATTCCTTTGTACGCATATATAGGGTCGGGAACATCAGTTGCGCTGTGTCCTCTCGAACACTTCTTTATGCATTTGAAATCAGTGCACAGATAAAATCCTAGAGGTCGGTCTTACATCTCGCGTCTTCAAATTTAACGAAATGCATCAAATGCATAAAGAAGTGTTCGAGAGGACGTATGATCCCGACCAGAAATATATATTATATTTTATATAATATATATTGTCTTGCGTACAAAGGAATGACACCTTATTCAATATCTCTGACAGGTGAAGTAACAAAATTGTATCGTGACATTCTGTCCTAGGATTAAGAAGAACAGCAATTACACGGAACGGCTCCAGATTCGGAAGTGCACTGATTCTCTTGAAAATCCTAGAGGTCGGTCTTATCTCGCGTCTTCAAAGAAATGCATCAAATGCATATTTCGACATTCACGCAACTGATGAAGGTTCCCGACCAGGTATTGTATGTCGTTAGTGAATGCCAATTTCGATTGCATCTACAGGGTGATATTTTTTCGGGATAGAAGGTGAGCCACTGGTACGTAAAGAAAAGCTTTGTTGTTATAGCAAACTTTATGTTCTCTTGAAGTTTTGTCATATCTACTACCGATTTCGAGAAAAAATTTTTGAATTATTAAACTAGCAATGATTCTTAAAGATTCGATAAACTGTATAATCATCAAAAAAAATGTATTACTGCAAGAAACGTACAACTGGAACTAAACTAAAGCAATGAAAATGGCTTCTGTTCTTCTTCTCATAGACGATCGAACTCTTTCAAACACTCCTGGAGTATTCCTAATTGTATCAAACGCGCCTATTATACGATTTTTCAGTTCGTCTACGGTATTCACTGGCGTTATATACACTAAAGATTTCAGATGGCCCAATAGAAAGAAATCTAAACTATTTAAATCTGGGGATCTGGCGGACCATGGCTGATGTCCACCTCGTCCAATCCACCTGCTTACATAATTTTCGTTCAAATACTAGCTAGCCAAAAGTGAAAAATGAGCAGGAGCACCGTCGTGCATGAACCACATTTCACGTCGCATCATAAGAGGTATATCATCCAATAACAAGGGCAAATCGTTCTCTAAAAAATGTCTGTATGATTGACCAGTAAGTCGCCCTGGCAAGAATAAAGGACCAATCAAATAATCGCCAATATTACCACACCACACATTTAATGAAAATTCCTCTTGAAAATAAGCTTCTGCAATTTCATGTGGATTCTCCTCAGCCCATATGTGTTCATTATGAAAATTTATGATTGAAGTCCTTGAGAAACAGGCTTCATCAGTGAATAAGATTTGGCAATCAAAATGAGGATTGTTCAATAGTCGGTTGAGGTACCACTGAAAAAAAATAATTCTTGGGTGACAATTTCGAGGCAAGAGCGCCTGCACTCTCTGAATGTGATAAGGATAGAGCAAAGAATCCCGCAAGATCCGCCAAACAACTTGATGACTTGCATTTAAGGTAACACTAATTTTTCTTGTACTGGCTCCTGGATGTTCTTCTATTTCGTTCAGCACTGCCTCTTCGACGTGGTGTTCTCACACTTCGTGGTCTACCTGCATTAATATTTTTCGCAGAAAAAGATCCAGTTTCTGAAAGACGCCTGTGAATATTAGAGAACATCCGATGACCAGACATCACTCTATTGGGATAGCGTTCCATGAAAAGACGCTTCGCTTCTCTTGAATTACCATTTGCAAGACCATACATGAAATGCATGTAAAATTCGGCATGTTTTGATATTAAAATGCAACCATCTTTAATTTTCAAAACACAGGAGTTTAATTTGATGTGTCAAAACGAACAATAAATTTATTCATTCACCACAGCCTACTAGGTAGGTAACTAGATTTCTATGACAATTCGGAATTTTCTGAGGATTTCAAGAGAATCATTCAAAATTTTTTTCTCGAAAAGAGAGAAAAAGTAGTAGATACGACAAAACTACAAGAGAACATAAAGTTTGGTATAACAACAAAGCTTTTCTTTACAATTTTTGAAAGTACCAGTGGCTCACCAAAAAAAAGTTCTGAAGGACAACAGTGGACAGTGTTCCCGAAAAAATATCACCCTGTAGATTTGCAATCGAAATTGGCATGTCACAAGGTGTAAACTCTTAATTGTAATATCTATGCCAAATTTCATTTGAATATCTTGTGAAGTGCAGATACTATGAGAAAAAAACTTGAAAAAAATTCAAACTTTAACGCTCTGTTTCTTGAAAACGAAACGTTTGCGGACCCATGTTTATAAGACTTTTTCTTCCTAAAACTATTCAAGGAATCTCCCCTTTTCGTTTGTACATCCAATTTAGGAACACCCTGTATATAAATCACATATTTCGCGATTAAGGTTAAAATAGCGTATTCACGAAATTATTATTTTTTTAATAAAATGTTGGTAAACACTCTTCAATAAAAAGTTGTTTAAGAAAATAGTATAAAGTTTCAATTTGACTTACATGCAAAGGTATTGTTGTCGTTAGTAAAAGTATTTATGATAAAGTAAGTACGATAACATTTCTTTTGTCATTATTGGAACCGGATTAGTGATACAACATGTCTTGGGATAAAGATTACTTGGGGCCCCTAATCAGAACATTCAGCAGATTTCATGGATTTTTGATGAAGTAAAATTAGAAAAAATAGCTGTTTTTACAGTCTGGCTTTATTTAAAACAAATACAGGTTTACTTACAAGAACTACCTACTTCAACAATCATAATATCAAGTTTTTGTGATTTTAGGGTTGCAGAACTCTCAATAGTACTTTCAGAAGGAATCTTATTGTGAAGATAATGCTCTATGGCCAACACAGAAAGATGATTAGATTTTTCTTACCTAATGATTTTTTGTATTTTTACGGCTCCTAATATAGAAAATTATATATGCACATAATTAGTTACTTTCACGGAGAAAAATACTTTAGTGCAATATCTATGTTTAAATAAAATACATGTTATGCGAGCCAATAGATTTAGTTTAATGCATAAATATTAATAATTATAATAATTACGATACCGGATTATTAATACAGTAGAATACACAGTACAGGAAGGGGTCTATGAAATTAGAAATATACTTCAATTGAATTCAAGGAATAACGGAAAATTTATAAATACCTCAGATTAAAGCAAGTTTACTGAGTTGACCATTCCGTCATGAAGAACCATTTAATTACCAAATTTTACACAAGGAAAAAGTGACTGTTGAGTACCAAACTTAACAGTAAATATTTATTTCAGGCAACACATACTCTTCATGAATGACATATAAATGACGTCAACCAATAATAAGTCAAGAATTACTGACTAATCTCTGAATGTATGGTTCCAGAACCGGAAGACTTTTTACTGACAACCCACGATCAAGTAATCCCAAGTAAGAACTATCTAAAATACAAATATAATTACTAATAGCAATTCGTAACAACACAATAATATAAATAGTAACAGGTCAAAAACAAAAAAACAAATACAGAAATTTGAAATTTCAAATATAGTTCATCTCTATATTTGAAACACATAAATTATTATTAAATAATGAAATAATGATCAACAATACATGAAATACTGCCTTAACAGTATTTTTTTCATTTTTTTATGTTCTATTTTAATTTTGCTATGGGACCCCTAAAGTCTTGGGCCCCCGAGATTCTTGGGCTCCTAGTCTATAGCCTACTTAGTCTGTGGGGTAGTCCGCACCTGATAATTCACATATATATTGTATATATTTTTGAGTATACATTAACGAATTTTTAAACCCCTCAGAATTGTAGCTTTCATATTTTTAACCATCCAGGCAAGCGGATTTCACTTATTTTATCTATTTCTTTGGGGATGAAACAGAAACAAATAGAAGGATAAGGATTTCATTGCAAATAGTTAAGTATATACTTTTCTAATTAGTTAGATGTATGGTCAACTATTGAAGCGAGCAGTGGTGCCAGATCGATTTTTGATTTTTCAGTCGTACTCTACTTAAAATTGTATTTGAAGTTTAAGCTTCAGAATTGACCAGTGCAAACGATAATCTTCTATAGTTTGAGCATTTGAAGTGAACAGTGAACTCAAAAATAAATTTGGTGTTAGTGTTGGCAACAAACTTAGTCCTTATGACAATAAAGTAAAGTAACTTCAGGTACGAATTATTTTGCATTGAAGAATTTGCGCTGAAAATGCATACCGCAATCATAACTATCGAACTTCATTTAAACTATATCTATTTTGATACAAAAATTGTCTCTTCATCTCTTTGTCAATTAACTTCAAAAAGAAGTAGATTCTCAATTCGCCTGTATCTATGTTTTTTATTTGTGTGTTTAGCGATTACTTGAAACTGGCTGAACGAATTGGGTCGTTTAAACTGGTTTTTCAACAACATGCTTAGTATCGTTTTTTAGAAAATCGGAAAAGACTTTTTAACTAGATTTCAAAACTGCATCCAATTAAGCCATTACATCAATTTACCTCACTAAAAATTAAAAAAAAAACAACAACCGATTTCAAAAAAGGAACTTAGCTAAGAAGCAAACAAAAACTTTTTGAAGTTAAAGTGAAAATAATTAGGAAAGTGCATTAATTAGTTCTCATTTGCAACTGAGCTGTACAACTTGGCACCGACTTCAGAAAAAGTATTTAATTGTTGCTGGAAAAAAGTATTTTTTGCTAATTAGTTAAGTTCCTTTTTTGAAGTCGGTTTTTGTTTTAAAATGTGTATTTATTCGATTTATAATACAAACATGAATGCCTTTTTCGTTATCGAATTCTTAATCTAAAAATAATACACAATATATTAAAACAAAAGTAATTGGTCGTTCTAATATCCTCTAAAATATGATCGGATTACGTTGCTGATCGTTTCGTGGTTAAACAATAAAATTTATATTGGTTGCAGCTTTTTATAATGTGCTGTTAATAATATTTTCTAACTAGGAACATAGTGTTGGTTATAGTACAAAGGGATGTGATTTATCCAAAACTTGATTACAAACGTGATTCATTTCTGACTATTTCCTTGTTATATTATGCATAAATTAAGTTGCAATAATATGAATGCATGGACACACATTTTTTATTTAATGTACAAATGTACATTTTTCTCGAACATTAGCTAGAAACTGGATCCCTAGAACGGGAGACATTGCAAGGAATTGATTATCTGAAATCTTCAATAGATTTATGGAAACGCAAACGAAATGGAACAGTGATAAAGAGAAATGAATGGAGACAAACGAAGACGTTTAACCAGGTTGGAATTGCAAAATCTGGCCTGTCTGAATACGGGATACCACTCCAGACGTTAGTGATTTAATTGTAGACAGCTTCTTAATCAGCATACTAATCGCTTCCTCTGAGTGAAATCTTATTCATGCAAATTAAACGTCTTTACGGAGAAGTTTATATAATCGTTACAGGAAAAAATATGTCTTAGAATTTATATAAAATTTATTGTTTTAAATCGTTAAAAAAAACGGGAGTTTTGGACAATTTATTATTAAGCAATATATTAATGAAATAATTTGTTCTATTTATAGTTGGATTAAGAGTTTACTCAATTTGAAAAATATATGTAGTAGTAGCAACTGCATAGCAAGTACTCACATTCCGGTTTTATAAATTATATGAAATGTTATTCATTTTTAATTCCATAAATTTTACTGTGCGTGTCATATTCTGGCGAAGGCGCTGCCATCACTTGATATTAGTATTTTGACTACTTGTCTGCAGCTTTTTACTAGACAATTATTTGCCGTCTCAAGAACAAATGTGGCTATTCCTGCGAGGACCTAGAACCTCTAGTTGATGCTTTGTGTCGCAGGTATTCGTTATATAAAGGACGATATTATATTTCAAATTACAGCCAAATATGTGGTCGTAATTTCTTGAAGGTAATATGGATGGTGCACGTGTGATTAGCAAACTAGATACAGACGCAAGCGTTAATAGTAATTAAAGTAAATAAAATTATTTGTTTTATTAGTCAAATTTTACATACTTGTTTTTTTAATAAAATTTCTGATGTTTCTTAGAATGATTAAAATGTAACAAACTTAAATAAAAAAATAGATGTACTAGAATCTGGACATTAAATTAAAAACAAAAACATAAACTTTAAAAATACGCTAGAAATATTACAAAACAGTTCTAAAATATTTTATTATTGCTTGAAAAGATTTTTTAGCAAAAAAAGAAAATGTTGGAGACTAAAAGGTGGAAGAAGATCCAGAAAAGCTCGGAACATGTCACAAGTACAACGATAACATACAAAAATAAAGTCTTTCATAAACATAGAAGATTGGGAAAAATATTTTCAATATTGTTAACAAAAACCAGATAATTTCCACCTGTTTTTCTTTTAAATTTTTTTTTCTACGTTCTTCCTCTGCAAAACACTTCTAGTCCCTTGAAAAATTTCTACCAATTCTCTTAGATATATACTTTCTGTATTAAATATTCGCTCTGCATAGTGAAGATTACCTTCTGCGTAAATAAAATTGACAACCGCGATACATTTTCAAAAAAAAAATTTAATTATAACTATCAATTCAAAACTAAAGGTAAAACAAAATTCTCTTGCGTTCGCGAATGTTTACTTGGGATCCATTTTTTGTCTTTAGAGTACTGCATAGTTCTTCCTTTAAAACATACCTAAATTGCATTCACAGTGAAATGGTTGGCCATTATTCTTCAGTGGAGATCTGTCTTTACATATCAAATAAATCGCTCATAACTGTTAATTAGATTTAGCATTGAGTAAAATGCAGTACATGTCAATTTTATTTTAAATTTTACGTGATATGTATCCAGAATCACTATATTGTTCCACCCAAATATTAATAGTGTGAGAGACAAATCATTAGAGATGAAACGGATATTCGGTAGCTATCCGGTAACCAGCCTATCCGGCTCAAATTTTAAATCCGGCCGAGTAACGGATAAGAAACGAGTATCCGGCCGGATACCGGATTTCAAATAAATACGACATATGTATATATATATATATATATATATATATATATATATATGTTATATCACAGAGACTTTCATAAATTTCTTTTTTAACAAAACAAAAAAATTTATAGTCAAACTGCACTAAGGGCAAATTATTTAACTTTTAATATAAAACTTGAAAATAACAATATAATATTCTCTCTTTAACAATAAAAAGACACCAAATGAGTGTTAAACTTAAACATGAGACAGAAGTGTAAACAGTACATAAGTATTTGACATGCTGTTACAGACATGCCAAAAAGTATCATTTGCATAAACTAAGAACGCTGACTAAGGTGTCAGCAATAATATGCGCTTGCTAAGTTCTCACCAAATTTGATGTTCGTCTGCGGGTAACTAGGTCAGACGAACTACGTGTTATGCTGGACTCAGCATATCATTGCAGACACTGTTGCTAGGTTGTTTCATATAAGTCGATGGGATAACTTATATAACAAGGGCTCCCATCCATATAAAAAAGTTGTTAATGCTACAGCATCGACTTTTAAGGGAGAGTAGTCTGCAAGCTCAATATCCTCGACAGGACCCTAAGGGCTTGATGGTTGATGGACCTGGTGGTGGTGCTGGATCGGCAGGAGGGCTGATCGTTGGAGGCTTCTGGAATTTCTTCCTGATGATGTTCATGGAAAGGAGGGCAACCACAATTGCGGTTGTTGCCATTGTGATGATCGTAAACCAGGAGGTGTGTTTCTCCAAGAATGGTTGGTCTAGGAGCTTTTCCAATTCCCTGGAGTATTGTCTAAGCTTATGGTTAGCGATATTCAGGTCTCTGGCATCCAATTCTTGTAGTCTCATGGGTTTCAACTTTGGAAGCTGACTGATGGTTGGCAGGTTGTCGCAACAGTTGTAGGGGATGTTGACTGGGTGACTCTTAAGTGTGATGTTGTCAACGTTGCTGGTGGTCCTTCTGGCATGGACCCTGGTGTTTCCGATGAAGGCATTGCAACTGGGTTGGATGGTCAGTAGAGAATTTGTCGATATGGATTGGGTAACGACATCTTCTCCCTTGCACTTGATGTTGATGGGCAACTGTCCGGAAATCGAGATTAACCAAAGGTTCAGGTCAATCTCTTAAATATTATACTCTTCGGCATATAATATTAAAGGCTTGCAAGTTGGAGGAAGGGCTGCTGGCTGTCTAAGAAGCTGTGCTTCGCAGAGGGCTTCTTTGTCTATGGTGTGTGGAATAACTTTGGAACAGATCTTATGTTCTTTAGATAATGGCTTACAGTCACTCAAGTCTTCGAAAGATGCGTACAATAGCGAATCGTCATCTCTCGCGATATATTTTAATTTTGTTGGAAGAATATGGTGAAATCCTGTTCGATAATCCAAAACTGGGATAGGATACAAGCGGTATAGTGTATAAGTTTCAGGATTGACTAAGGGGATTTTTAGTACAAAAACAATTTTAGTATTGATTTGAAAAGCTTCCAATTCTATTAGATCGATGTATCTAGCAACATTTGAACTATAGGTTGGAAGTGGTAAGTTATTTTCATGAAGTGACTGTGATATTTTCTGAAGGGAGTCGACCAAATCTACTGGGTTTATAATTGAGCTATGTAAGATTTTTAGACGGGCGAAAGAGACTGCAGTTAATACATCGTTGAGGGTATCTTCAATGTATACGTAACTTTCCATTAAGCTTTCACACAAATCCAAGACATTGGCTTGAAGTTCATAAAAAGCAAGATCGTCTGTAATGAACACAATTGACTTCCTAATTGCTTCAATATTTTCCGAAAATATTTTCTCTTCGGACTGAAATTTTTGTATTGTGGTGTTAAGGTTCTTAATGACCGAAGTTGTTACGGATAATTGTCGTTTCATTAAGTTTTCAATTTGATGTTGGTCTTTAGTTATTTTATTTATAGAGTCACTAAAGTATTGTCCGTCTGTTGCATCTAAGTTACCGGAAATAGATTTCCAAATTGATCCCAGTCCGTTAATGAGTCCGCGTTTCTTTCTGTTGGTACTGTAAGTCTCAGTGTCAGCGAAAATTTCTGTATATTTGATGTTAATTGATTTAGATATTTGTTTCAGGAGGCTTACGTGAGTCTGTACTTTTGATTTGAAGATTTTAATGTTGGTTTTGTTGTCGTTAATAGTTTCTAAAAGTCTGTTCAGTATATTGTCGTTGTTAGAAATAGCGTCTCGAAAGGGGTTTAGATCTTTGTAAACAAGGAGTGTCCATTTGTCATTAGAAATTTTAAGGGTTCCTTCTTCATGGAAGAAAACTCCTATAGTATTGTTAACAGGCGTAATGGAGTACTGTTGAAGGTTCACGACTGAAAACAGTCCACAGAATCTGAAAAAAGGGATTTATTCAAAATAGGGTTTTAGTCTGTCAAAGTTAACTTTAGTTATTTGGTTTGTTTGTAAATTTATGACGGTGGCAGAGTTTTTTCGTATTGCGGTAATTTCGAAGGGGCCGTTGAATTTGTTTTCGGCTTTATTTTTAATTTGGGACTCTTTTACGTAGACTTTGTCGCCTACTTTGTAATCGGGTTGTTTAGTAGAAACGTGTTGGTCAAATCGCACTTTAGATTTTTCTTTCTGTCTTTCGGTTTTAGCACGGGCGAGTCTGTAATAATAGTCCATTCTGTTATTTAGGTCTCTTACGTATTTCGAAATAAGTTTTTCCTGGTTGTAAAGGGTTTCTGGAGGCCTACTAGAAGTGTGCCTAAATATGAGTTCATAGGGCGTGAAACCGGTGGTTTTATTTTTTGTGTTATTATAACAGATGATGGCATAAGGGAGGACGTTAAATGGATGTTCGGTTGGATGTTCCGCTGTATTTGCCCTTATCATTTCTGCTAAGGTCGCGTGAATTCTTTCAATAGAACCGTTTGACTCGGGATGTTGAACGCTGGAGAATGTCAGTTTTATGTCATATAGTTGGCATAAATCCCGCATTAAAGTGTTGTCAAATTCACGTCCATAGTCACAATGGATGCGAAGTGGAGTGCTGTAATGTTGAAAGAAAATCAAAAGGGTGTTTACGACAGTTGAAGCTGTTTTGTCGTTTATGGGGTAGGCTTGTGTAAATTTCGTTAGTTCATCCCTAATAGTCAGTGCATGATTTCTAGATGGATACTCGAAGATGTCAATGTTAATACGTTCGAAAGGAGTCTTGGGTGTTTCCGTAATAAGAAAAGGTGCACTTAGGTTTTTCCTACAGAACTTTACCTTTTGGCAAGTTTCGCAGGATTTGATGAATTGTTCTACAGTTTTAATTAAGCCGGTCCAA
Source organism: Octodonta nipae (assembly GCA_034190945.1). Lineage (NCBI taxonomy): Eukaryota > Metazoa > Arthropoda > Insecta > Coleoptera > Chrysomelidae > Octodonta > Octodonta nipae. The sequence continues at coordinate 78,515,439 of CM067216.1, forward strand.
TTGTATTTTTCCCTAATACGTCTGATAGTTTCGTTAATGCCACGATGGAGGTTGTTTTTACCAGAGTGGTATTGTTGTATTATTATAGGAATTTCGTCTTCGGTAGGAGTTGTAACAATGTTTTGGCAGATTTTCAGTTTGATTTCTTTGTCGGAGAGAATGAAAGATAAAATTTCAAGAATGGGAAGTTCTATGTTATTTTCTATGCAGTATATTTCGGAGTCGTTGAATTGGTCTTGGTTGGTATAAATAATTTTGAAAAGATGTGAGACGACAGTTTCAGGGTCATAGGGCAAAGGTACAACTAAGTATTTTCTATGCCTGACAGATTTACTGGCCATGATGTTAAGAGTGTCATTACTGAAATTAGGTTCTTCTTCGAAAAAGTCATCAATAATTTTGTCGTGTAAGTCGTTAGTTTTGTTTTGCCAAAAGAATGTAACTATGCGTTTGTGGGACTTGTCTAAAAGTTGAGAATTGGATATTTCAATTTTAGAGTAATCGATTATTGACTCAGTTTTGTAGAGTTGAACAAATCGATTAAACTCAGCGATAATTCTTTCGTCATGTTCGTCGTCATTGTCAGAGTTTTCAGGTTGTTCGGAGTCAGTTTCGTTGTTAGCGAAAATTTTGATTTTGGAAAGGAAATCAGCACATTGCTTGAAATGGTTGATTTTGATGCGAGAAAGAGCATCTGCGTTTTGGTTTACCTTGCCGGGCTTGTACTCGATCATATAATTGTATTCCTCTAGCTTAAGGCGCCATCTGGCTAGACGACTGCCAGGATCTTTGATGGAAAAGAGCCAAGTAAGCGGACGGTGGTCACACAGGAGTGTAAACCTTCTCCCAAAAAGATACGGTCTGTAGTGCTTAACAGCCCAAACTATGGCCAACAATTCTCGTTCGATGGTGGAATATCGTGTCTCTGGAGCACAGAGGGTGCGAGAAGCGTATGCAACAGGGAGATCTTTTCCCACAGGGCCTTGAGAAAGAACCGCTCCAATAGCAAAAGCACTAGCATCAGTAGTGAGCAGGAAGGGTTCTTCAAAGTTTGGATATATCAGAATTGGGTCAGATACAAGGGCTTGCTTCAGTTCATTGAAGGAAGACTTGCAGTCTGCGTCAAAGATGAACTTGACGTCTTTTTGGAGTAGTTTTGTCAGAGGTTTAGAGATCTTCGCAAAATTTGGTATGAAGCGTCTGTAATACCCAGCGAGACCAAGAAAAGATTTGATGTCTTTCGGCGTTTGGGGTTGAGGAAAGTTCTGAATACATTCAACCTTTGAAGGGTTTGGTTTTACACCTTCTTGTGTGATAAGATGGCCAAGATAAGCCACTTCTTTACGAAGAAATTCGCACTTATCAGGTTGAATTTTGAGGTTAGACTTCCGAAGTCGTTTAAAAACTTCTGTTAACCGGGAAATATGTTCATGGATGGTCGGAGAGTAGACGATGATATCATCCATGTAGACGAGACAACGTTCATTCTGTATACCGAGAAGAATATTGTCCATGACCCTCTGAAAAGTAGAAGGTGCATTTTTTAAACCAAATGGCATACGAACAAATTCGTAATGACCATTTTCGACAGAAAAGCCAGTCTTAGGAATATCTTCCTCTTGGATTTCCAACTGGTGGAACCCGGAAGCGAGATCCAGTGTCGAAAAATATTGACACTTTCCAAGTTGGTCGAGAAGATCAGAGATATTTGGCAGAGGATATTTATCATCTACAGTCAATTCATTTAATTTCCTGTAATCGATAACTACTCGCCACTTTTGTTTACCAGAAGCATCGAGCTTCTTGGGGACGACCCATACAGGGGAAGACCAAGGAGATGAGGAGTGCCTAATGATACCTTGTTCAAGCATTTTTCCAATTTGGGTTTTCACTTCCTCTTTATGAACTTGAGGATATCTATATGATTTAGTGAAAACGGGCTTTGCATTATTCGTATCAATCGAATGTTTAACCTCGTTAGTGAAAGTCAAGACGTCACCTTCAAGATAGAAAATGGCTTGAAATTCCAAACAAAGATTAGTGATTTGTTCGCGTTCTTCCTCATTTAGATGTTCAGTTCTAATTTGTTGTCTAATAGTTGAGTTTCTGTCTATGTATTGGGAATCATGATAATCGTCTGTATTGAAATTCAGAAGAGGGTGAGTTTTGTCAAGTGGTTCCAGTTTTAAATCAGAAAAAGTTACTGTTTTGGGCATCGCGTTATCGTTGATGATGGAAGTTAGAAATTCGCCATTAGCGTTAATGTGTACGAGTGCGTTTGGAAGTCGTACTCTGTCAATTTCTTGAGTTGGTAAGATGGCGTCGATGTTAGAAAGATCGCATTTAAGTTTAAAGATCTTTTCCGTTCGTGCCTCAATGGTTATTTTGTTTTGTGTAGGTGTTTGTGAAGTAATATTAGGCTTAACGTTGAGTGTGTCAGGTACATCAGTCAAGGGTTGATCGTTATCGGGAACTTTGTGTAAAGGGATGGTTTTAAAATTTGTTATTAACTGTTTAGATTTTAAGTCAACTATGCATTCATAGTGTTCGAGAAAATCTAAACCTAGTATGCCGTCAAACTCAATGTCCAAATCGTATATAAAAACTTTATGTGGGTTAAGTGGAGCGAATGGGATTAAAGTTGATTGTGAGATGGGTAATACCTTGAATAGTTACCCTTTCAGGAGATCTTTGGGTGAAATTCTTTACGGTATTTTCTTTGAAGATAGAGATACCAGCTCCGGTATCAATAAGAAGTTTAAATTTAGAAGAAGCGTCAAGAATGTAATAAAGGTTTTTAGAATTAACGGTAAGAAGGGGGCTTAGAGAAATAGTTGCTCCGGGAAGTTTAAGTCGGGGTTCAAATCGTCCAGATTGAGGTTTTGAATCTGGGTTTCGACTTCTCACAAAGTTGTTGTCGAATCGGGAGGTTGATCTAGGCTCGGAAGCGCTAGAAAATCCTGATACTGATGACTATTAAAAGGCTCGATAGGGGTATCTTCAAAAGTTTGTTCGACGATAGGATAATTTTGAAGATCATCCTCATAATCGTAAGTGTTGCTATCCTCGGTATAGTAATTGTAGTCTGGATAGTGGGAATAACCATCATTTAGATGTTGGTTGAAGTGGTGCGTCCTTTCAGGACGGTTGTTGGGATTGTTCTGTATGACCGAAGGTCGAGAATAATTCGGGTTCATTTAAGACCTAAAAGGGGGTCTCTGGAAGTTTGATGGGCGAAATTGTTGTCCTTGTTGAACAGGGGGATTGTTTGTAGGAAAATTTGGCCTTGTTTGTTGATTAGGCCCCACAGGGTTTGGCCTATGGTTTTGATTGAATTGTTGAGAATTGTTTTGATTTTTCAATCGGCAGTTTACGGCTATGTGGCCTAATCGACCACAATGAAGACACTTAGGTGGTTGTGTCGGCTTTCGGACTTGGAAGTTTGGTTTGAGAGGAACAGATTTGTTCGTTTTTTGATCTTCGAAATAAGAAAGTTGAAGCTCTCTTCTAATCTGGGAGTGTGCCTCTAGAAGGTCTTTAGGATTACTGGCACGTATAACCTGGCCTAAACGGGGTTCTAATCCCGTAAGGAGGGTGTTCATAACCATTGTATCCACTAGAGTGGTCTGGGCGTCTTTTTGTTCGGGACTAAGTCCAGCCGTTTTGTGGATGCAGGAGTGCATTTTGGCACTCAGTACCTGGAGTCTATTGTAAAACGTCAGTGGAGATTCGTTCGAAAGTTGCTTTAGACGTTGTAGGTCATGAATTAATGACGAGAGATCACGAGAATCTCCAAAGTGTAGGGTCAAGAGCTGTTTAATTTCAAGGTATGATCCGGGGTTCCTTGAATTTACTAACTGCGCCGCTTTCCCTTTGAGTTTATTTTTGATATGGATCACTAACAAATATTTTTGATCCGCCGTGGACATATTATAAGCGCAATTACACGCGTCTATAAAGGTTCCCAAGGAAATTTGGTCGCCTTCAAATTCAGGTATTACGGAAAATATTTCCGTTAACCGATATCTCTCGGTTTCGGTGGTAACCTGTGTTGGAGAAGCTTGTGCCATTTTTATATTAAAAATGGCACAATTTTTATATTAATTGATATAAAAGAATTGGGACACAAGGGTATAAAAATGCGATATTAAGGGTATAGAAAGTCAATACGTTAGTGGGAATTAACGATTGTTTGAACGATAGAACAGTAAAGCAATTAAAATCAATAGTTCAAATAAATCAGTTAATCAAATGGATAAATAAATCAATAAAATACGTAAATCAAATATATCAATATCAATAAAAGAAATCAAATAAATATATCAATAGAATGAAATAAATCAGTTAATGAAATAAATCAATATTTCATTTGAATCAAATATATCAAAATAAAATTCAAATTGATAAATATGTAAAATCAAATAATAAAATAAATCGATTGATCAAATCAAATAAATTATATCAAATATTAAAAATCAATGTTCAATTAAATGAATCAAATAATATTTACTTAAAACGAATGACGATTCACCATTACTTACATCAACAGGAACATTGAAAGCGCCGTGTTCTACGTTTGATTGCAGTGAGGACTTCTTCCAGGTTCGTTGTTCCGTTGAGGGATAGGAATCCGCCGCTACCAGTTAGAGTACTCGTGTTCTAGTAACGTTAGACGGATCCTACTGACTGCGCCAATTTGTTATATCACACTTTCAAAATTTCTCTTTTTAAAAAAGGTTTTATTTATAGTTGCACAATTATTAACTTTTAATATAAAACTTGAAAATAACAATATAATACTTTATAACAATAAAAAGACAAAATGAGTGTTAAACTAAACTAGACAGAAGTGTAAGTAATAATGAATGCTGTTACAATGAAAAAGTATAATTTATAAACTAAGAACGCTGACTAAGGTGTCGCAGCGCTTGCAGTTCTCACGGATGTTCGTCTGCGGGTAACTGGAGACGACACGTGTTATGCTGACTCAGCTTGAGAACTGTTGCTAGGTTGTTTCATATAAGTCGATGGGATAACTTATATAACATATATATAACATAGAGACTCATAAATTTTTAATAACAAAACAAAAAAATTAATACTCAAACTGCACTAAGGGCAAATTATGATGAATAAATACTAATTTCTCTGTGTTAAAAGACAAAAGACGATTTCGCTTGTCTTCGTATACAAGGGTTGCTTCCGAAAAAAGCCTTTCGCTATATACACTGCTGCAGGGTGCTGAAAGATACACTCTAGTAAACTTCGTTAAGTTTGGGTATTGTACAGCATTAGTTGACCACCAAATATAAGGATCACGATCGCGACCAATGCGCACTTAATTCAGAAAAGAATCAATATTACACACATTTGCGTTTTTTCATTGATCGTGACATTGACTAGTTACGTTTTCTGATTTGAAATCATCACTGTATCGTTCCAATTCACCACCTCCGGATTCTATTTTACAATTACTCATTCTACAACACAAATTTCCTTATATGTTGAAAATTTATTAGTTTTCAAAAATATTTATGTTGAAATGTACATAAAATTCGTACATTGTAACTTTCATTTAGACTAGCTAGGCCGATATGTTTATATACCCCCAAGATCAAAACCTTCAACAATTACGTTTTAATAATAATTTTTTTTAGAACCAGAGGAAACATTTGAATGTTGTATGCAAATAAAATCTGTATTTATTTTACCCGGAAATCGCCCTACCAAATACTTTTATTAAACTCAAACTGTCAACGTGTAAATAGATGAAACAAGGTTAAGTATTTCTATAATCTTGTACAAAAAATACCGTTTGTCCAGAAAACCACCTACGGATGTAATTTTGGCTACTCATTCTTAGAAGCATTTATAAAATGTCGTGACAAGATAAAGAAAATAAATAATGTGCTAGTGGGCACCTTTTCTGTAGGTACGGAGAACACAAGAACCTCAAAGAAGGAAAACAAAAAAATTGATATTGGAAACGAAATACTTGCTGTAAAAAATTAAGAATTTTAAGGAAAATTACTAAAAAACTTTTATTGCATACAAACCTCTTAAGGGAGAACGTTATGATACACATGCACTAGCGCCACCACAAACCAGCATAATATTAAATTATAATTCTCAGGAATAAAATTAAACAAACAACGAGTACTGAAAGGACAAAAAATAATTAAATATATTGAATAACTCGTTGTAAAAACCTGTAATATGTTAAAAATAATTCTAATTTTATGTTTTAAAAATACGCTCTCTTCCACCAAGCATAATATTACAAGGGATATATGTCAATTAGTCATCTAGTAAATGCTCAATATCTAAGTTCAGTCTACAAAAAATGATACATCACTTGCACGTAAGCAATCATACAATTAAGGTATTGATCTCTATCAACTGGACTATAAAGTAGGAAGGGAAACGTAGTTGTTGATAGATTGGCGGAAGGGCGTGAAGAATCATGCGGTCAATAGATTAACAGTCTAATAAGCCCCAGGTGTTAATTTGAATAAAATGTCGACCACTACCCTGCTATATATACACATCATTGTAAATAATCGTGAAAAGGGTAAATTTGTAAACACACCATATGCTATCTTGATTTACCTCAGAATACTGCCAAGTCATCTTGGGCTGGTTGATCTCCTGTTCCTTACCTATTCAGGATGTATACGGTGCGTCCCGTTCAACAATTAATTGACGTGAACTTGCAGATACGTGATGAAACAGTTCAATATTTCTCGAAAACATACTGGTGTCAGTTTTAAACAGCAAACTGAGACATATATCGTCAGTTAGAACTTGCACGGTCACATCCAGTGAATTGAAACTACCATTGAAACCTTTTTTCAATATTTCAATGCTAAACTCAAAAATTCTTATACACATGCAACAATACCTCACAGAAATATTTTCAATTTACCTGTTCACTAATGTCAAAATATACATACACATCAGTCAGTAGAGCAAAATTGAAGGCATTTTGGGACATAAAATTCAACAGCAAACCGCCGATGCCAATAATGAAGGACTCTTGATCTTGTTAATGGGAAAGTTGTTGAGAATTGGATTGCTATTTTCCACCGAGAAAAGTTGGAAAAATCGAGAAATATTGATTTATTTTCAAAAATTCTTAACATTGATTTATTAAAAATTAAAAGATTTATCTTTCATAGAATGGAAGCTTATGATGTTACGATTAACTATTCGCAAGATAAGTATTGTGAAATAAGTCGTTTTTACAGAATTGCAATATAAACAATTTAGATGGGTATCTTACAAACTGTATCTTATTAACCAGGCTCTTTCTATTGGAGTGTTACTTGAATCTTTTGAATTCCAATTTCAATTTGTCTATCTTAAATTTTCCTTAAAATTCCGTGAAAGTGGTTTAAAACCGCTGTGAAAATTGCGTTATAGGCACAATTACTTGAAAGGTGGGGAGCGAAGCGTAAGTCGACTGCCCACCTGTTTAAGGAGTATTGTGTAAGCCTCGTTGCTCGCTCTTAGGGGCCGAAAATTATTTCGATGTAGAATGTTTTGAGCGGGATAAGTTTGTATTCACTTCAATGGATTATTTATACAGTAATGAATAAATCTCATTTTATATTTCAAAATTTGTGTGTTTATTCAAAATTTGAGTTTATATAATTTACTCGTTTAATAATATTACTGTTAATATTATGACAGCTAATTATTTTTCTGATTCTGTGGTTTATAGTCCAGCATGTCAAAAAATATTGGAAGTTAGGTTTTATATGTAGGATTATAAGATTTTTTAGATGAAAACACAGTTTTATTCAATTGATCTACACTTGTAAATAAACAAAGCAATGATCCATGATATGAGCTCTTAAAATGTATTTGGTATATCTTTTCAGACAGACGCAGTTAATACGGTACCGTTGGCAAAATATCTCTCTTAATTGTTTAAATTAAATCCTGCAAAAACTACTTATCTGACAAAATCCATATCGAGCTTAATTAATTGTAGCATTGTAGTTTATCATTCAGCGGAAAATAAATTTTGCAGTTTTTATTATATTATAACAAAGTTATAATTAAAAAAAAAGTAATTGTTTATCGGTTTTTCGGGATTTTCTCAGCGATCCTCGATCGGGACTTGTAAACACTCATTTTAAAGGGTTTCCGATTCCTCCATAAGTTTTCATAACACAAGTAAAAAAAATAGAAAATCACATTTTTATGGGGTTTTATTGTTTAAATAATTTACTTCTTCGAATTTGCGTTAAAATCAGGTCAGTTATAGTCTTTTAACTATTACTAATGTGATGGCAGAAGCGGTTTGCTGTTGAATTTCATATCACTTAAAACTCTTTATTGACTGTCGTAATATCCGTCATTTGTAAACCAGTTCACTTCTAATTTCATACTTTTCACTTATTACAAATTTCATGTTTCTTGGCTTTTTCGGACTCGTAAATTGTATCTAATTGGACGTGCTGGATGGTATTTGATGCCAGTTTGTGTCTAAGCACTTCTTGGGAAATAACACCACATTCCAGAATATTTGCTGTATATTCCAAACGTTTCGGGGTTTAGGTCAGACCCCGTTGTCAATGGTTAAGAAACTATGGATAAAAAAGGCACAATTCTAAGATGTAAATTATTGTCAATTTACATCTTAGAATTGTGCCTTTTTTATCCATAGTTTCTTAACCATTGACAACGGGGTCTGACCTAAACCCCGAAACGTTTGGAATATACAGCATTTTTTCTTTAATGTGGTGTTATTTCCCAAGAAGTGCTTAGACATTAAAAAATATGCCACAAATATCGTTCAAAAAACAGCCTGTTTGTGGGTTGGATGATTTTGCAAGAAATAATCACCAAATATAATAAGCGAACCTTCTGCACAAAGCTCGCTAATGATGATGTTGTATATTTCACCTAAACAGTCTTCTTCACTGATTCATTATTGAACATAACCCTCTCTTAATCTCTGATATTTGTTTTGTCATTTAGCTCACTGAATCTTTTTCTCCAATTGGGCCTTCACTTTAACTATGTAATGCACCAGTTTTAGTCCTTCGTAGTTCGATTTTAATGCCGTTAGTACTTCGGTGCCGATATTTACTTTAGTTTGTTTCTTATCAAGGTTAGTACTGTTCATGAATCCATTTACCTTTATAATTTAGAGTCTTGCTTAACATTTCAAAAAGGGCTCAGCTCAATCTCCGTCTTCTATAACTTTCTGTTGTTTGATCTCATGTTTCAGGTGTCGCCTTTCAGCTCTTCATCACACGGAATATCTTTGGTGTAAGTGAAGTCAGGATGAAAAACGAGGAATGCATAATGCTTGAATCAAGCAAGTCTTGCACCATCAAAGAACATCAACTCGAAGAAGAACTAGCTTGGTGTCCACCAACAGCATAACAAGTTGAAAGAAAATTCCGAACAATATCCAGCATTACTAGAAGAAGCAACAAGAACAAGATAGTAGGCAACTAATGAACACATTAATGACGTGTGCGTAAGAAATGGGAGTAGAGAGTTAAGCCATGCCGAGTTAGGGGCTTGGTTGCAAGAGCAATTCCTTCTCATTAAGCTGCGGCGCCTCCTTCTTTTTAAGCTGTGGCACCTTGATTGTTCCTTACACTTTTTCGATGGTTTACGTGCGCATGTAGTCTTCATACTCTCAGCCTGGAATACCTACGTTTTCTTTCAGGTCTGCAACATCTGGACCGGGTAGTACATTATATTTGAAAGTATATTGTTAGGTACTTATTTGCGTTGGGTTATAGTTGGTTCTGGGGAATAGTTGAGTTGTCGAACAGTGTATTCTCCTTGCTTTTTCTAATGTAACTTATGTTCGCTTGACTTTTTTGTAATTGTCAATTGGTTGACTAATTAACTTTGAAGTTTCCTTTTTGATGTTGATTCGACAGGATCTGTTTTTTAGGGATCTGTTTCTTTGATATACCTATCTTGAAAGATGATGTCCCAATTCTTTCTTTAGCAGCATACAGGCGCAGTTTTGATTGCTCTTTAAATAATATTAATAATATTACTTAAAGTCCATTTTGTAAGTATCAGTTAGTACATGGTATTCAAATACTTATCTGTCTATGTCTTCTTGTATCGTGCACTGCTATTCTTCTTTCCTTATTTGGAAAAGCCAAATTTTGGAACTTTGAGATTATTTTTCCACTTTTATTGTCAAGTGTTATCTTAGTGTATTGTTTGTTGGTTAGACTAACAGCAAATATATTAATATGAATTGAAAATGCTTTACTTGGCTAATGTAATTACATACAATAATTTTTGTGCTACAGCAGAATTCAGCCACTCTAGTAGTTCTGGTAGTTTATTATGGAAGAAACAATTTACTAACCTTCGAAATTCCCTCTTGTTGTTAGTATAATTATTGCATTAAATCAAACATGACAAATCTTCTTTTCTCCTATTCATAAGCTTTCGTCTGTGATCAACACAACCTTAGGTGAATACTGCAGCGTTCTTTCTTATAAATGATGACATAAACAATATTTTATGGCAAGAAAATAAAAATAGAAAAACAAGTTCAACCACATACAAGCAACTTAATCTTATGGGCTATGAAAACGAAGCGAACCGCATATCACACACAACTTGGACCTATTAAGTTCTAAAACTAAGCTTCGCGACAGTAATATCCTTATCAAGGAAAACCCATTCCATAGATGCCTTGACGGCGACACCGATGTCTTTCTTACTCGCATACGAAACACGACTTAGCTTACGATACGGGTATTATACCGAGCCTCGTACCACCGCATTAAAAGAAGAGGAAATGTGTCAGCATGTAAAGTATATCAACACCCTATGTAGAGTTTACGCTTTTTTATAGTCCCGTAATTTTAACTGATTGACAATATTCATGTCCGGTTAACAAACATTTTCTCGGCGGCTTATTACGCAATATAATTATAGATACTCTTCACAATGAGTCAATAATAATTATTTATTATCTTTACATAATATAATAAGTCGTTTTCCGCCATCTGTCCCTCTGTACTCGTAGATCTTTTAAACTACGCAATATTTTATGTTATTTTTTTTAAATATGACCAAAATTGTGCAATGAACGCGTCGCTGCTATACTCTTATGGCGACTACATGAGAGAGCATGACGATTTAGTCGCATTTAGTTTCGACATAAACACAGTATGTGTTGTGCGAATACGTTATGTGTACATTCGTTGTCAGTGTATGAGATTATATCTCCTTTTTCTTCAAATTAGTGCCCCAATTTGCGTGAATGGTCTTGCACCCTATGTCCTTATTGCCCATCTAACAGTGATTTTTAATTGATGAAAATTAATATAGCTTCCATAAAAGAAAATTTTTCTTTGTGAATAGTTTATATTGGTGAATACAATGGACTATATACATCTATTTACTTCTATAACAGGACTTTCGGGCGGTTCTAAATCTGTAAAAACTTTACAATATTGATCAAAACTATACTAACATCAATGACTTTTTGAACGTCTTCCACTTCTTAAAGCGGCCCTGGGGATTTGGAAAAATAGGAATCAGTAAATCAAGAGAGTTATATCCTAACATTTACTCATTATTACTTAGAAACTATTCGCCTTTTAAATGAAAATTTACTTATCTATACCAAAGCAGGATCTGCTCTTCTCAAACAAAATCTCAGTACACTGCCAATGATAATAACTTTCTTGTTTAGTAGCTACTGACGACCTTCAGTACAGAACTGTTAACATTTATTTATATTACTGGTTCATTCTTTAAATAAAATAAAATAAAAAGTCATTGTTTTCGTTCAGATTGCCAATTCTAAACACATAATAGAAAAAGTTCTGTCAAGTGGCTTGGAGAAAAAATCGTAAGAAGAATTGACTCGCATGTGGACGACAAATCAAATTAAACCTGAAGTTAACAAAGGACCCCGCAAATTTTAAATGTAAATTGGGTTCCACTCAATGTTTCAGAAATTTTGGGGGTAGATTCTTCAGAGCACGTGGATCAAAAATCTTAAGGGCAAAACGCTCCAAAATGCTTATTTTTTTTGTTTACAGTGGGCTCAAGTAAAAATGAACAATTGGCAAATATATATATATATATATATATATATATATATATATATATATAACTATAAACGCGACTTTTACACATACACGCATTTATATATGTTTATATACATCAATATGCGTCGTTCGGTACTAAAACGCTTAGAGACAAATACATGCACATATACACGGTGTGTCAAATGTCCCAGGACGGCACAAAATGCATTTTCAGAATAAATGGTTCGTATGACGGTTTTAGGATTTTTCTCTGGCTGTTGAATGCTGACCGTGACCATAATCTTGAAGGTCAGATCAAGGTCAACTAATTTTTTTTGCGTTCGAATAGAACTCTGACCATGACCTTGAACATGACATTCAAAGTCATTCCAAGTTGTTTTGTTATAAGAACGCCCTATTTTTCACTGCGGATTTCGAAGGAGCGGATCATTTTTGGTTTATTGGGAATATAATATATATATCTCAAATAGAATTAAGATATTCTGAAGAAATAAGGAGTGAACAATCCCTTTATGCTAATGATAAATGAAAATGTTCAAGTAGACTTCGACAAATTCCAATGACCTTTATAAAACATAATCGAATGTAGCGTTTTAATAAAGCGCTATAAAAAAGAGTGTTTATTATAAATAACAATATATAAAGAATTAACTTCTAATGTAACGTCACAAAAGCATGCTTTGTTACTTAAAATTATCCGCTCTTTCGAATTCCGAATTATAACAGAACAATTTTGACCTTGGAATGCCCTTGATGGTCAATTTCAAGTTCATGGTCAATGCCATATTCGGACGTAAAATTTTCTGCTCTTTCCGACTCGGTATTAAAAAATGGGTTTTCATATTAAAATTAATAACTAAAATTCACGGTCATGGTCAATGTTAAATTCATCCTCAGTATTAAATAGCCAGAGAAACATCCGAAAACTTCTGTCCAAACCATTTATTAGGAAATGCAATTCCGCCGATATATCGTGTTGTTCCGAGACTTTTGAGCCACTCTGGATGTATGTTTCTATGCATTCGAGTCCCAGACGATGCTTATTGATGCATATATGCATAATACAAATGGGTGTGTTTGTGAAAGTCGTGTTTATAGTTATATATATATAAATTCTGCCACTGAAAGTTTTGATTCACGTTCTCTAAACAATGTACCCCCAAAATTTCAGAGACATTGAGTGAAACCCAATTTCCATTTAAAATTTGTGGCGTCATTTTGACACTTCCCTAAACGAATTCTACTTTGTCATGCTATTGAGATCGAACCTACTAAAATTTAAACTACATAATAATCGCCAATCATTGGCTCTCGGAAGTTTGCAACCCCGTTGGATAATAAAGGTCCAAATATCTTTTAATTACTCTTTTACATACTCTTTTGAGATTATTGAAATTTTTCAGTCTCAAATCCCAAAAGATTTGTGAAAAATCTCGATATTGACTAGTTTTTAAAACTATTATATTGAATATTAATATATTATTTAAAAATTTTAAATGTTGAAAAGTATGACTACATTAACTATATTTAAAAGCCAAATGTTTCAAGTATTTTTAGTTAGTTAGTCAGTTACTCTTTTCTGTCCGTGTATTTGACATAGATAATTTATTACAGATGACATAGACCCATACATGCAAAGTCCTGCATTTTAACGCAAGATGTGTATTCAAAATACAACGAAGTTGTTATGTTAGGTACCTACCTTTATTCTAATATAAAATATATTTTTATTAGACATTGCTGGCCTTAACATTCTTAAGGTTTTAAAATTTAAAATTCAAATTGGTATACCGTGAAAATATTCTGTGGTCAAACCATTGAGTACCGACTTGGAGACTTTAATATTAAAAAAGTATCTATGCTAAACTCAAACCATTTAACTGCAGTTGAATCTAGATATTTCCAATTCCTAAATTTGCTAATTTTAGTCAATATAATAATGTTCCTAATAGTAGAGGCAGGTACTTGATTTTACGTAACCATCCTATAAATATTGCGAAATGTGATTTTCCTCCTGTAGCTGATCATCTCGATCATCCAGCACTATATGGTGAGCTTGAACTTCTACCAATTTGTAATCCAAAAACATTCAGAACATTTAACCTTTAATATAATTTTAAAAAGACGGACTTTCCATTAATGTACAATCTGTTGAAAGCAGTAGACTGGACCGAGATGAGCAGCATGCAGGATCTAAACAAAATTGTGGATATTTTTTATGGAATAATTTACAATATTTTAAATGTTTGTGTCTCGTTAACGGTAACAAGGAAGATATTTTTTTTTACCATCGAATGATTATAGCTCACATTAAAAAGAAAGACATACAAAGAATTACTCTAAAAACAAGTTAGAGTATGACAAACAGCAATTTATATATCTTAGATCTAAAATTAGAAGTGATATTAGGGAAGCGTATAATATATTCATTACTAAAATAAAAACTGGCATTGATAAGGATTCAGGAAGCTTTTTAGGTATGTAAAGTCAACTAAGAGTAACTCTGACACGGCTAATGAATCTATGGTATTTAATAGCAGGGCAATTAGTTGTAATGAAACTATCGCCGAGACATTTGGTAACTATTTTGAAAGTATTTATCAAAAGCGGGATACCAACGGCATAGTTTTGGATAATTCAAATACATGCCTAATAACCGGAATCTTCGGTTACAGAAATCAATGACACTGATATTCGACATGCTGCAAAAAAACTTAAGCCTAAAAAATCATGTGGTCCGGACAATATACGGCGTTATATATTTAAGGGTTGTGTTGATTTTTTAATACAGCCACTGAAATATATATAACTGTATAATAGAAATGTTCCCAGTTGCATGGAAGATAACAAAAGTTGTCCCGATTTTTAAAAGAGGTGAAATGAGTAACATAAAAAACTATAGACCCGTTGTCTACTGCATGTAATATTTGAAATGATACTATACAAAAAAGTCTACTTTCATGTATCCCCAATTATTCCTGAAGAACTGCACGGATTTATGAAAAAACGATCAACTGTACCTAAATTGCTTACATTTGCTCAAAGCGCATTTGAGGTTGTAGGAAACGATGGGCAAATGGATGTCATATATACTTTGACTTTGCAAAAGCTTTCGACAAAGTTCAACATTTAGTACTACTGGAAAAACTATAGGGGATGGGTCTATCTGATCATTTAATAAAACTGTTCAACAGTTACTTAGAGACAAGGCAAAGTAATATGTGTTATTTAGAGGTGCTAAATCTAAAATATGTTTCTGATCATCGGGAATCCCTCAAGGCTCGAATTTGGACCTTTTACTATTTCTTTGTTTTATTAGTGATCCACCTTAAGCCATCTCACATTTACATTGTTAACTTTTTGCTATTTCTAAATCTTCCCTATTATAGGAAAATTTAGACAGAATATATGAATGGTCTAAAAGAAATAAATTATCATTTAATTTGAGTAAGTGCTTTGCCGTCTCGTTTACTAAGAAAAAGAGCGTACAAGATTATCAGTATATTATGGGGGGTATCGTACTGCAAAAGAAAACTAAGACTAGA
This sequence comes from Octodonta nipae, assembly GCA_034190945.1. NCBI lineage: Eukaryota > Metazoa > Arthropoda > Insecta > Coleoptera > Chrysomelidae > Octodonta > Octodonta nipae. The sequence continues at coordinate 78,531,043 of CM067216.1, forward strand.
GATTTAGAGGTAATTTTTGACAACGGACTTTCATTCAATAAGCATGTATATTATGTCGCCACAAAAGCATATAAAATGCTAGGGTTGATAATTCGTAATTATTTTAAGTTTAAAAGACTAAGCACATGAATAAGACTTTTTAACGCTTACGTAAGAAGTATCGTCGAATATGCTGCAATTATTTGGTCTCCGATTTATGAAACACACAAAAATCAAATTGAAAAAGTCCAAAAAAATCTATTACAAAACATATGGTGAATATTTATTTAGTTTACATATTCAACTTTAACTATTAACTTTAAATAGACGGAAAATGGCATGGGTTCTGTTTTTATACAAACTACTAAAAAACGAACTGAACTTCTTGGTAGAATCTCTTGGTTGGTACCACAATATTTTAATAAAAATCACAAATTTTTTTGCGATGGGGCGGACTAACTTGGGAAATTTCGCTCCAATAAATAGAATGTGTTTGTTTTGTAATGAGTTAGGGGATACGGATATTTGGGCGGAAGGGCCAGGCAGTTTTTACAGAAAAATTATTAAAATATTTTATATTATTTTTGATTACGATTATATTTTAGTTGCTAATATTTGGTACTTCTTTTTGTATTTTACAGAATGTTGTAGCTTTTAGGATCATTGTTTGAAAATTTTTATTGTTATGGGATTCTTATAGTTGGTTATTCTCTTTATTTGACTTGGTGTGATATGTTAATTGTGAAAATAGTAATCTGTTATTGGGGCTTGCCCTGTTGAGTACTTGCATAAATAAATAAATAAATAAATGTGACGGGAGCCTTGAATGCGGTTAGATTAGTTCTCAGATGACCACATTTGACACTGATAGGGTAACGCTCTTTCAGATCATTATTTGAATCAAGTGTGGCCTATTGTTGAATACTAAAATAGCCAATCTTGTATATCAGTATTCATTTTTCGGTCAAATAATGAACTATCGTATTAATTATTCTGTAAGTTTTTGTTCAGAATTTAATTATTTTGTTAATATATTATTTTCACAGTCAGATTGGTTCTCTTTGTTGGAGTATATAATCTTCTAATTCATAACTTCCTCTTTATTGAGTTGTCTTGTGTCGAGGCGTTGAGAGACTATTAAATCCACATATCCGAGTTCTCAGTAAATAACTAAATACGCACTACTTACAGAAGGTTACATCCCTAAGATATATCTAGGAAATTACTATCATTCAACTAGCCAGCATATATCTTCAAAGTATATTTCGATACTATATGAAAAAAAATAATAAAAAATACACTAAGAATGTCTGTGTCTACTTTATTACTAATTTAAAGTCATTGACTCGATACTGCGCCTTCCTGAATTTTTACTATAAAATAAACAGAGCTAATTTTTTTGAATTAAAGTTTATTGTAACTGATTTATATATTATTTCATTTGTAACTTTCCCATTATTTATTTAACCAATGTGCATAACATTGTTATTTTTTTCAAACAAAAGCGTGTTGCCATCGCTTTCTTCTCGGGCTGTCTTTTTATTTAGTGCCACTCGCGTGCAATTCAAAATTTGCCTCTCCTTATTAATAAGTTTAAAAAATAGTATAAAATTATAGGATTTCACAAGTAAAAACAAGCAAGATATTAAATTATACCAACACGACGTCACATTATTGTTATGTTTTTAACTAGGCAAATAAAATATTGATTAAAAATATAATTGGTAATTTATAGAAATAGTAATTTGTTTTCGTCCGTTTACCATCATTTATATGTATAATTGTTTCATACATTACTTCTCAAAGGACTCCGCCCTATTCTTAAGGAAAATTTTTATCGAACTTTTTTGAAAATTTGCTTCTTGATAGTTCTGAACTCGAAGATCAAACACAATTTTCATTAGTAGAATACTGCTGAGTTACCAAAAGGCAAAGTTTTGAAAACAAAATATGTAGCCGAAAGCCACTTTCTTGCTATGCCTCATACGAGATAAAAAAAATTATTTTGAGGGACTGTACATCGAAAACAAACTGAAAGTCATTTTTCATAAGAACGAGGTCCTTTGAAAATGGCCTTCAGTATCATCCTGATTTAACATTGTCCTCCTTTTTTTCTCCTGGTACCATGAGACAACTGAAGAAGATAATCACCATTGTACTGGTTAAGTAACAACTGAAATCCTTTATATCCCAATATATTTTTAAACAAAAAAATATATTTTTAAGCAAACATGATACAATGTTTTGTTTATTAATTATGCACATTTTGCAGATTTGAAGAAAAAATAGCTTTTGTGGAGAATTTAATTAATTCTTCTTGGGTGTTTCATTCATATTAATTAAAACCCTAGCCTCATATAAGCATTTAAATACACCTATATATAGACGAATCATCCCACAAGGAGGATATCAAGCGATTGTAACTATCTATTTATGGAAGGCGGTCTTGCTGTAAAAAATCTGCATCATGTTTCTAGACATACAAAATTACATGTTAAACATTTCTATGACTAAGATAATAAAATTTAATACATTTTACGTTACTAATCCAATAAGTGCATAAGAATGATCAAACTTTCCGCCACAAAAAGCTGTAAAATAAAACCTTTTCCCGGTCTATTCAGACGCGAATTTCAGACCTTATCTCCATACAACAGCAACTTATCAGCTAATAAAACTTACGGCAGAACAAAACATCGAGTGTCGCGAAACCCATAACACATTCTGCACTCGGATACCAACATTATCTGCCGAAAGTCGTAAAAGTATTTTCCGTCTGCGATGATGGCTAAACAAAAGAACTTTTGTGTCCGAATTACGTGATTCCTCGACATCTTGATGTACATTCACATATTCGCGAAATTTAACTGTAACTGTTATTGTTGTCTTACTGCCATTATTTATCTTCTCTTAGCTTTCGAGTTTTTGAGAACAACAATAAATGTGTACAGTTATCATTGTCCTGGAGCATGACAAATGCGTGAGAATTAACTTAAGCGATATTATTCAAAAAAATCTCAAAAATAAAACGGTTTCGTGATTTATTTCATTTTCACCGATTCTTCTTACTATAAATAATCTGGGCAAAACATATTTTCGACATATATGAGATATGTATTGACGATATGCAAACTGTGGGCTGCAAAACACATTTGAAGGGCTTTAACAATATTGATCGTCAGCTGGTGATAGATTTTGGTTCACACTTTTCTCGCTTCTGTCTCGAAAGGGGTTGAAAAGTGTGTTATGTTGTATACAATTAGGTGGAATTTGCGAAACCACCACGTTGCTAACATATAATAGGAAAACTCGATTTCCATTTTTTGAGTATTGCTTCGATATTCTTGCCTTTGCCATGTTGACTAAATCAATTTTATGAACATCAAAATACGATAGACATTAGCGTCTCGTATGGCCAATCGGTTGAAATATGACGTGATCCTGTACGGAAATCTAACAATATGCCACAATTTTCTCCCTTCTTCCAGGCTGAAGCATGAAAGTTGTCAAGAGTAGTTCACACAAAATTTTTTATAAGATTTCCGAATGCCCAAGTAAGATCAAGGAACTCAAGATATTGTTGAAAATTGTACAATCACTGTCCTTAATCTTACTTGGCCGGTTACAATCCTTATGCCAATTTTTTTGTGGACTACTCTCAACTTCAAATTTCATTTTTCCACTCGGCAGAAGCGACTAAATCGTGGCATATTCTTACGTTTCTTATGATCACGACCTTATCTCAACCCTTCGACCACATGCAGCGCTTAAGGCCTAATGTTTTTTGATTATTGGTTGCATTATTCCTGTTGTTAACAACCCAGAAACGAGAAAATCCGAGCAAAGCATTTTTTTTCGGAAAATGGAAAAAGAATTTTTTATTTGATAGTCATTGGGTTCTCTCGCCACATTTTTCAATCTCTTTCGAAGCATAAGCGTAAAAATGTTGAACCAAAATCTGTCACCAGCTGACGGTCTAACATGGTAGGTGAAAGCAAGAAATATTTACATTTAGAAAACAATGTACAATTTTAGATAACAATTGATTTATAACTTTTAAAATATTTCAACAATACTCAGACTCCTAAATTTAAATAGTTATTTGGGAGCGTGTTACTGGTATCAAATATAGAAACGATAATGTTATGGATGCTCAATATCTTTTGAAAGTGTTTAATTTAATATTTATAGCGTAAGTAGTAGAAGTTTTATTATTTGGTTTATTAAAAAATATTTATTTATAAAATGTTGTTTAAGATCTGCAAAGTCTATGCCCTGCCACCAAAGGATGTTGGGCAATTATCTGGCTTATTAGATCCAAGGATCCAATGTATTACAATACAATATTACAAAAGTTACAAAAGTTAGATGTCTCAAGAAGACTTATATATAAAAAAGTTGGTTTCAGAATATATGTATATTAAATGGCAGGGTAATTATGTTGGAAATCTAATAACAACTCGTGGAACTGACACGAAGATCCACGATATTTGCTTACGAAGCAGAGATATGCCACTTTACTAATTCCCAACAAATTAAGGGGATTAGCTAAAACCAATCCCTAGAAAATCTTCATAAAATGCAAAATCAACAGCAGTGAAGAAGCGTCTTCACTGGTCTGTAAATCGTAAACAATTTTCAGCTGCAGATTTACAACAGTTTATACAGCTTTTTACATATTTGATGAAAATAATCTATAGTTTATGTTTTGGTGTATTAAAGATTTGCTATGCAGAAGCTGTGTTTAAATTTAAATGGAATAATTACAGACTGTGTATCGGAAACCATGGAAAAAGAAACTTTAATACCAAATCTGAAAAGGGAACTGGACGTGTTTGTATTATGGAAAAACTTATGCGCCAAGCACAATATGAAAAAATACTGAAGAGATGATTAAAAACTAAAGTAGTAGTTTTCTTATAATGAAGAACCAATATTTATGCAATACCTTAATGCAAAAATATTATCCTAATAACGAACCATAATTAGAAGCTACTGATGGTTCAAAATCTTAGATTATCCCTAAGGCTGGTTTACTAAAAACATACAATCGTAGACAGAGGGTGTGCCTTGTATTAGTTGTAGCCTGAGGTAGTGGTCATACAAAATATTGTAAACAAACAAAATTCCCCTTTGAAAATATTTATTTAAAACTGGGATAATTTAATTAGTGCCCAGTTATATATTTTATTTAACACCATATTAAATTTCATCATTTAAAAAGGATATAAAGGACATTTTTTGTCAGTGACTGACATGGCAAGATACGGCTGCGTATGAGAAGTTATGTGGACGAGATGCATTTAGTAAGCTCGAAATTACTCAAGAACATTTGAGATTAATTCGAACGTGGTTCGTTGACTTAAGTTTGTTTGTTTTAATTACATATTATTATACTAATAGTACCTCGATAAAATTTTATGAGGTTTAGGACACTCATTATAACCTAAAAAACTGAAAGCAAATACACTTACCTTAGTCAAGAGCTACTAAAGATTTGGGTAGAATTTGATGAAGAATTAGTTCTAGGTTTGATACACAATACACTGCGAAAAATATTAAAGCGGATGAACCTTCACCGAATTTACAATTAATCAATTAGGGGAGCCGAATGCTACCACTCTACTTGTACGATTCAAAAAGGAGTTTAATCTTAAAGTAATTCTCGTCTGTAAATATTTAAATAAAATTAAATATGAGAATGCAAATGGACGGATATAAAATCTTAGAAATTCTTATCTACACGGTAAGACGTAAATAAATATATTTTCTCATCCCCTGATTTGTCTTCGATCAATGTGAAATATTCTATTCCACAACAAATATACCTGCTTCCAATTTTGTATATTGACCAGGCGATTCGAGTTAGAATCCTGAAACTTTTAATTTTCTATTACGACTTTTAGGCTAATTCCTTTTTAAATAATAAAATGTTTCTAATTATAATGAACACTGATTGCAAATCACATACTTTTTTAACTCAAAAAACAATATTAAATATAAATTTACAAAATATGTTGAAATTGCATAGTTACATTCTTGCTTAATCTGTACATCGCATCTAAGAAATGGTTTTTACCCTACTTCAGAAAACTAGAGGTTCACTATTCTCCGAAATTTCGATAATTTCAACTGCACTGTGTCAAAGAATATCACGAAGGGGTACCCTACAATTTTCTACAACGTGAAATCTAAGGTTTTCCAAAATAAATTGGAAAAACAGTGTTTAGAGGACTGCCGTTCAACTAATATCTGCTGATTTCTCTAAAATGGCCTAATGAATTTGAATATTTTACATTTTATCGTATTTAATATAAATTTGTTTATAACGTCAATCATACTTTTTTCAGAATACCGGAAATTATCTACACCAGTCCCTAAATTTAAATGCCAATATAATAATTATTATTGTTCGCACAGGGTGTTAATTTTAAGCTGTTTCAAGTCTGTTTTTGTATATAAATAATAAGGAAATAATTTTGCGGCAGATAAAATTATCAATCAATTTAGAAAAACTGACTTAATGGATTTAAGATATCCATCAAAAATCTCAAATATCTGTTACGACGACCACTTTTGTATAATAAAATGGAAACGTTAAGCAATAAAAATTAAACCCAGAGCGCGGAGATAACTCATTGAAACTCGGAAATGCCAAGCCAAGCCTGAAGATTTGGCAAACCAATCTGAAGAACAGAAACTCTTTCATGACGTCCTATTCGACAGAATAGTGATCTCACAACAGTTCTACCTCTCCCATCTCTTCTTCTTCTCAATTATTAATATAAAATTGGTAGGCGCTACAGACATAAATTGACTTTTGGTTTTCCTTGAATAACGTGAGAGCGGTAAGATATAACGTTTAACACTCTGATTGGTTTTAAAATAGGTGGTTTTCTTCATTCTATAGTCTATTTACTTTGTCTTATATAGCAATGTTATATCTTTTTATATGAATCATCCAATATATTATTGTACTTTTCCGTCGGCTAGTAACAGAATTATTTGTACTTTTATTTATTTATTTATTTATAATTTACGGGGCAAAACCCCATTTACATTACATAAAATTATACAACAAAGTACAAGAATACAAAGAAACGCTACAAAAATCTATTAACAAACTATAATAAATATATAATTAATAAAAACAACACTTAAATGATTACGAATAATTAAATATACCTTTTGATTTAAAACTGACATTAGCAACATTACAATTATACAAATCAAGCCACGAACAGTTATTATTCATAAATTCCGATATTCTATCCATGGGCGATACCCAGTGATATTCAGACTCATAAAAATAAGAAGTGTGTCGTAAATGTCTCTTCGGAACGTGAAAATTTAACCTACCCAACAAGTCAATAGAATTTATTTTGTTGTTAATGATTTTGAAACCAAAAACAATATCACTTCTTGTCATTGATGAGTACAGATCAGGAATTTGAAGTTTTTGTGCAATGTTAGAGTAATTGTGATTTGTAAAATGCATAGGCTGGCCACATTTGAAAGAAGAATAACGAAGAAAAGATCTACGAGGCCTTTCAAGTAATTTAATTTGGTAATCCCAATGGGGTCTCTAAATGACTGAACAATAAGATAGGATAAACAAATGCGTAGTACAAAATTCTGAAAGTTTCAAACCTAGTGAATTTACTTGAAAATCTCTTGATGAAGTTGACTTGTTTGGTGGCTTTTGATTCGACATAATCCAAGTGGAATTGAAATTTTAAATTGGAGTCGATATATACCCCGAGATCCTTAATTACGTCTACCTTCCCAAGATTAGCTCCATTTAAATTATACGTAAACATATTAGTGGAGTCTTTACCAAAAGTCATGACAAAGCATTTTACTGGGTTACATGTAAAACCGTTGAAAGAACACCAATTTAGAAGCGAGTCCAGATCACTTTGTAGGGAAATTCTGTCTTGAATTGATTTAATGCTTTTATATAGTTTCGCATCGTCAGCAAATAAAGAAATTTGAGAATTTTTGATCTCTAGATTTAAATCATTTATAAAAAGTATCAATAGAAGGGGACCAAGATGGGAGCCTTGAGCGACTCCTGATGTGACGTGAAAGGGTTCAGACACGAAATTTTTAATCTTAACAACTTGACTTCTATTTATTAAAAAAGATTCAAGCCCATGTAGTAATGGTCCATGAAAACCATAAGCCGAGAGTTTCCTAACAAGGAGACCGAAATTAACGACATCGAATGCTCTTTGAAAATCTGTATAAATAGAGTCCACAATACAATTTTTACTGATTGCATCATTTATATATTCTATGTAGGTACAAAGATTCGTCTGTGTGGACCTGGAAGGATAGAAACCATGTTGCATAGGCGTAATAAATTTAAATATAAATGAAGATATTTTATCGTATACTAATTTATCAATAAGCTTGCCAAAAACACAGTTTTTTGTAATAGGTCTATAATTATTCACATCAGATCGGTCCCCATTTTTAAATAAGGGTGTGACAAAACTAGTTTTCCAGGACTTTGGAAAAGTTCCTATAGAAAGAGACCAGTTAAATAATTTAGTTAAATTAGGAGCAAAAACATTTATACAGCCCTTTACCAATCGAGGGTGTATACCATCAGGACCTGGGGAAGAGTTACCATCAAGGTCAGTTATGGCTTTTATAATGTCAGATTCCAAGAACACCAATTTGCTAAAACAATCTAAAAAATCAAATTTAACCAACGTCGATGATAAATCAAGATAATTATATACACTACTACATTTTTTTGCGAATAAATTGGCAATATCCCGACCAGAGTCTGCTATCTCATCGTTCAGATGCATAACTCCAGGGAGATCCCTATTACGACAAATTGAATTCACATAGTTAAAAAAGTTCTTGGAATTATCAGATAGTGATTCTTCTACCACCATGTTAAAACTAGTTTCGTCACGTAAGATCAATTTGTTACATAGAGCCCTTTCAGTTCTGAATAAATTATAGTAAAAAGAGAAATTATACATTTTAAAAAGCTTATGAAATTTTTTCTTCCTACAAATGGCCAGTATGAGATCCTTAGAAAACCATTTGGGAAATTTATCACGTCCAATAGCCAACTTAGGAACGTATTGAGTAATAATTTTACTTAAAAAAACCATGAAACTGTCGGGTATGCGATTCAATATCAGATCCTTCACAATCTAACAAATTAAAAAATGATTACTCCCGAATCAGTTTACCAATAGTAGTGTAATTGGCATTCTTAAAATCGAAGATATATTCAGTGGATTGCAATTTAGGGCAACTACTGTATCGTAGGTCTATATCCAGAGCAGAATGATGCTCATCACAGTCAAAAATTGATTCAAGTGCTGCAACAACAGAGATCATAGAGATATTAGAGAAAACTAGATCAAGTGTATTATTGCTAGTATTTTTGAGATTATTAAATTGAGTGAGGCAATAGTTGAAATTTGAGTAGAGTGGTGCTGCATTGCGTACTTCAATATTTCCATGAAATCCACGAACAACTGATGAGTTGCCAGATTTGACCCAATCATAACCTGGGAGATTAAAGTCACCTAAAATTAAAATTTTGTCAACAGCGTAACTGGCAACAAAATTTACCAATGAATTAGTAATGCAGTTTAAAAACTCATAGTGATGAACAGATGAAATAAAAGGAGAGATGGGTGGTATATATGCTAAGACAACTATTAAATTACCCGCGGGCAAACGTAAATTGACACATAAACATTCAAAGGATGTATCAGTAAGAGGAATAACAAAAAAAGGGATATGTTTACTTATAGCTAATAAAACTCCACCTCCTTTTCTCTTCGTACTGTTAAGTGCTGATCTGTCACATCTCAAAATATTATAAGAACTAAAACCCAACTCTTCACTTGAAATAGTATCGTCCAAGTTTGTCTCACACATTGCAATAATGTCGTAATATTGAAAACACTGCAAACGCAAACGAAGATCCGCAATCCTTCCTCTAATGCTTGTAATGTACTACAAATAAAACTTGCTTTATTTCTACTCGATATGACAATACAAAAGATTTTCATATTTCACAATTAAATCAATAATTCCATTAGGTACTTCCATAGATCAACAACCCTCAATTGCTTCTCACTAACTCACTGTTAGACTACCAGGACTGTACTCAGTTTTATACTCTATCCTGTCCTGGAGCATATTCTAATGATTCCCCGTCTTTTCCTCACGCATCTCGTATCTTCTTCTAAGGACCCTAGAAAAGATGTGTACTTTTGCGTTGCCAATTTTAAAGTCTTTTTTATGATTCATCTTGCAGAATATTTCACTTCAGTAGCGTAAAAAATGAAACGTTTTTGCAATATGTTCTTCATTTAGCCTTACAAAGTCACGGGCAATACCATTTAGGAATAATAAATAGCTCTACCTATAAACGTATTAATACAAATTATCTAAGGAATCTGCACATATTTGCACAAATATGGTTCATATGTGATTCCCATAATAGGTTGTCCTAGAATGCCTTTACCTTCACGCTTTCAAGAGATTTACGAATAATCCTTATAAATTTAAATTACCGTTTTCCTATTAAGACGCTACAAATGTGTTCCACATGCTGCATCTCTGCTATTCCTATTTATTTTCGGAATATAACAAATTTGTACGATTTCCGCTCTACATATACCAATCAAAAAATATTACTTGTTTGTGTGGCTTAGTCACGTATTAGAAAAGCAAAATAAATCAACTGATATTCATTAAAACTACGAATATTAAACAAATATTCCTGGGAAAATGAGAGACATTACATTTATTGTCAAAATTTCACGGGCACATAATTTTCCTATATCCTAATAATAATAATTATTTCCATTAACCGTAAACATTAATTGTGCGCTGATGTGTATAAGTGGATTATATTTTCGTATTATCAAATTTCGACCAAAAAACAAGCCGAAACTATTAATGTAATAATTTGAACTGACAGGTCATTCGTATTCCACAAATTAAAATGCAAGAGGGTTAGGTAATTCAAATACCCGGTGATTGGGCTAAGTAGTCCAGAAACAACTTTTTTATTATTTCAGAAAAAATATATTATATATCTTAGCTATTACATGCTGGTTATATTGATGTCTCTCAGTTTGACAGCTCTTAAATTTATATTTTAAACTAGCTACATCCCCTGCTAAAAACATAATGTATTAAATAAACCAAAATACTACGTTATTCAAAGTTAAAAAAAGTATTAACTGTCACTATCTAACTTTGGAGAATTCACATTAAAGTCGGCATCTGACATGAAATTAACAGCAAATAACCAATTAATATAGAATATCGAACGAAATTTATTTTAATATGAAATTAATAATTGGACTAGATTAATTTTGTTTTGTCTATAATGCTGACTTTTATTTTAATTTTTACATTATTTTGTTTTGTATTCTGTACTCTGTAGTTTGATGTTTCATATTTTCATGTACTGTTTTGTCACATAACTTAGAAATAGCTTCATGATAATTTTTTCACGAAAATTTATGACAATTTAATATACATATCAATTGATATAATTTTAAATTTTTTGATTTAACTCCTAGACCTGTTTTCGTATTGCAACATGTAACTTTTTAACCAGTTTTTCTCCTTAATCAATATGGTTCTGTAATGTTGTACTCTGAAGATGGAGTTAAATTTTTGACTTTAAAACTAATCAGTGTTTTTTCTAAAAATTTACTACATATTTAAAGATTGTCACCAAAGAAGATTATGGTATGAACTTCAATCAGAAAGTAGCAAATAAGTTAAGTAACACTAAACAAGCCATACGTTACTAATATAAACAATTTCAAATTATATTTTAACAAAAAAAAGCCAACAAAATAGGTAGGTACTGCTGAATAGGATATGGAGGCCCAATAAGCTGGGAGACTGTTCCTACAGTGTGGCTATGGTAAAATGTTCGTTATAATATAAATATTGTGACCGATAATTGGACGTCTGATGCGACATACGTATGAATAATATTACCGCACTCACTCATCAAAATTAAAGAAGTATCTCTAGCTTGTATATGGGTTTATTTCTGTCATTTTAATCTTCAGAATGAATGAAACAACTGTCATAGTTTTTTTACCTTATGACAAATAAGATTTAAAATTTCTTAGTCTGTCATATATGGATCATGTTTGAGAAAGTAAATCAAGAAACTACGGGGTTTGTTAAAATACTAGCTCTTAGTCTATTACTACAAATTTGGCAAGCTAGCCTGCCTGCCTAGCCGACAAGGTTAGGCAAGCCCATAGGCAATTTTTTTGTCAGGAATTCATCCACGCAATTGATAACTGTTCCCTACCGGAATCGGTGGTATCACATCTGCCCTCTTCAAGTCGGTGTGCATAATTCTGGTAGCCTTCTGCTTACGCTTCGAGTTACCGATGTCGTTTGTTTATTTTTGACAGCTAATTTATGTTTATGCAAACGGGCTGAAATTCTCCTGTTCGTTTGTCCGACGTATGCTTTGTTGTACGCTCCGCAAGTTGTACTATATACCCCTTACTTTTCTAGTTTAGGATTTCTTAGCTTTGTTTCTATAGTCTGGTGCAGTTTGTGATGCATTCGAAGAATTCGGCCAATTCTGTCCGTTGTTCCTTTGATGTACGGTAAGACTGCTTTTGGTTTTCCCGAAAGGTCGTCGATTGGTTTTGGCTATAGGTGGTTTAGTTCCAGTTTACCAAAAGGTCATATGAGGAATACGTCATCGACGTATCTGATCCATAGCTTTGGCTTCAGGTTTGCTGTCTGTAGTGCCTTTTCCACGAAATAGGTCATAAAGAGATTAGCCCCCGCTGGTGATAGTGGGGATCCCATTTCTGCTCCATCGGTTAGTTTATATATGCTGTTGTCAAACATAAACTAGGCACTTTTAAGGCAGTGATAAGACAATGGTGGGAGGTCTTCATTCTCAGGTATTTGTTGAAGTGCTTCTTCTACCAGTATGCTTGGATATAAGGACATTTCATCGAAAACTGGCTATGATATTTCTGGTTCGATGGAAAGACTGTTGAGAATAAGGGACCAATTGTACGCTTTACGATTTCGTGATACTGTATTAAATTGCTTTAGGTATTATATGAGCAAGAGAAAAAATATATGTTAAATTAAACGGCAATATCTCAGAAAAGTATAGTCTTGATGGAGGAATAACCCAAGGATCTGTTTTGGGACCCATACTATTTTTAATTTATGTAAAAACTGTTAAAATGTATTGATGCTGAAAAATTGTAATGTTTGCAGATGAGATATCGATGGTGGTCTCAGCACCTACTTCTGAGAACTTACACCAGAAAGTGAAAAATGTATTTCGGCATCTGCAAAACGGGTGTAAAACCAATTCTTTAATTATGATATTGATAAACCGTCATTATTCAGTTGTCAATAAAAAATAATATAAATGGTGAATTTTTTTAGGGCAACACCTCTCTATAATATCCCAAGACTCCACTAAGTTTCTGGGTATTTTGGTTAATAACACTTTTACCTGGATTGAATAAATTGACCACATTTGCTCAAACAAATTTTTGCTCTTGCTCGGATAAAAATCTAATGACTAAAAAACTCTTATTGATCTCTGTTACTCTCTTGTGTACTGCCATCTAAGTTTAAATATCACTTTATGGGGTAAAGACATATAATTAAGTGGAGTATTCGTATCGCAAAAAATGCATCAGAATTATCTTTAGTCTAACTTCAAGGGACTCATGGAAACCATTCTTTATATTACATTCCAACCACGCATAAAACACAAGCAGAAATTTACAGAACTAGTAAGCTCACCGTCATATTTGGGTATAAAACTATTGAATAAGCTTCCTCCAAAGCAGAACTCCTTAGGAAGATCTGCTCACCCTTGTGGGCCACTCAAGGTAGGTCATTGTTTTAAAGATATTTTATTGTTTAATATCAATACCTTTTGAGCTTAAAATATCCCTGCATTTAAAAATATAGATAGTTCGTTTTACTAAGGCCAAACCTAATTACAGCAAGTTGGACATTAACACCAAATGAAATTCTTTTAATATCGGCCGTCCACAAGAACTCATATTGGTAAATATAAACATCTTGAGGGTAATTATTTAATGGGCTGCATATGTTGGTAAATGAAACGTCTACCTTAACTAATTATTGTATGCACCGCTAATGCGGTAATATTATCCGAGTTAAATAAAACCTCGATCCTCTCTGTTGAAACAATACTCGTAGTTCATTGGCATTTATGTCCGTCGAACAATTTCCATTACTATCAGGCATACATTAGAATAATAAATAAAAATTTGCCTTATAAAATGTAGTATACCCTAGAGGTGGCTTTTACGCTAATGTTAGCAACACCACTTGTCGTTCTATCGAAACGTGCTTTGCCCGAGGTGTCCATCCTCGTATCAGCCAGCCACTTACTTCGTCTTTCGAGTTTAACACCTACCACCATGGCAGATGAGTTCCTCTATCATATTCAACTATCAGCTAAGGATTCGATATGACGAAATCAGCTTTAAGTCATTTAGGATGGGTTCAATTGATAAGGATTCATGCATTATGAGGAAGCTTAATTCTAAGTGGGTGCGGTGAGTGATTGTTGAGCAATTAAAGCTGTTGGATGCAGCAGAAACTATGATAAATAATATCCCAGGACTATTCAATATTAATGAAATAGAGAACAATCAATAGATAACTGCTATTGTTTGGAATCAATAAGAATTTGCGATGTATACATTCGTATAATTATAAGGTATCTGACAAAAAATGAGAAATATATTTTAAATCCCATATATGTGTTGATATTGTTTAAAAACCATAAAGAACAACCTATAAATTGTTAAAAATTAAAATATTTTCATATTCAACATTAGTTTTATACTTTATGGGCCATCCACTTTAATCCCTCCGCGTGGTCAGCGACTGAAATCGTAAATAGTGATAGGTGTTGATTAGTGCCTTAATTTAATTTAAAGTAGGGATGTAACGAATGTCCGATTTTTGAAATTCGCGAATACGAATGCGAATTTTCTCTTCGAATATTCGCGAATACGAATGCGAGTACGAATATCAGATTTTTACATATGCTGCCAAAAGTAAGCAATCATAAACACACATTGTGATCGCTCGTTTACGACCGTTCATTGTAAAACAGAAATAATGATATTTACTTTATTTGGTTTAATCAAAAATTATAACCTAAATTGTGCTTCGTAGTCATTATATAGAGCAGCTCTTCTATTTTAAATATATAAACTGAAATAGCTGTGCAACCTTTGTGGTGTAACAGATGTATAAACACAAAAGTTTGTAGGTATCCTAACACTAAACCTTTACACTCTATGCTGTATCAACAATTAAGCTGTCATCATATTGGACTGAAATTGAGTTTGACATGTATATAATATTATATTATGAGACAAGTTGTAAGAATTTTGTATGTATTTATTTTTAATTATACAGAAAAATTGTATAATTAAGTTTATGAGCCAAATAAAAACTAAAATTACATAGGGCTGTCAAAAAATGGAATTTTATTGTCATGTTAAAACTTATTTCATTTATGGACCAATTTGAATTAAATTTGGCTTGTTTAGAAGACAATTGATGGTGGCTGACAACACATTTTTGTAATCAGTTTTAAAAAAAAGGGACGGACGGCTCTAAACTTTCTATAGCTTTAAAAGTAAGATTCTCAAGCTTGTATATTTCTAAGTAAAATGAGATTCAGCGCATGAGAATCGTTCAAAAGGTAGGTAAAGGTAGTTATGTTTTAATATTGTGATAGCCAATTTCCCTTATTTAGCAAAATTAACTAGGCGTATTGACAAATTTCGGTGCTAATTAGAATAGACTGCGAAAATGATACTATCTAATGACGATAAAGTTTGTATCAATACTTTAAATTTGAGAGGGATACATGGCGAGATCTACTACAATTTGTTGCTGTGCGATATAATAAAAAATAATAAATTACAATTTTGTAAAGAACTTTCTACCTAACACAATTGCCAAAAGCAAAGGAGGTAGGTGCCCAAGGAGTGTATAAACACAAGTACGATAGTTATTGTGCTGTTGCGGTTTTATAGACTGCCCCACGTAAACACATAGAAAGCATTCGTTGTATCCTTACTGGAAAATAAATTTCATTTTTTTTTTGGACCACCTTATATTTTTAATAATATCTTTTTGAGATTTTTCATTCTATTGAACGCGAGATATATTGCTTCTAGTCGAGAACGTTTATCAGTTGCGCTCCCCTCAACTGACTGAATCTCCAGAAGATTTTGTTATAATTTCTTTGGCAGGTTTTAGTTAAACTACGAATTCTTTATCCTTGAAATCACAAGGAAACGGAGTTATATACAGTATGACTCGTGATTTCGAGACACTGTGAGCTCGTTTTTTGTGAAACTCCTAGATCTCGAAATTCAGTTTGCCATAAAATCTTATATCATGTTATGAAACTGATTTATATATAACTTGCTTAATTTTATTTAGCAATTAAATTGTTGCTTAATTACATCTACGAGTACATATGAAGATTCCAGAAAAAATGTAAATACCTAGTTGACACACAACTAGTGTATTTTTCATTAAAGTTATAAGGAAATGTCATCATATTTCACATTACAAGTACAACTAAATACCTACCTGTACTTCACTTTTGAATTGATAAGTAAGTTATACAGTGTGCAATGCGAATGCGAATGCAAATTTTCTTTTAAAGGTATTAAAATATGTGTTCAACGCATCTATTTTTTCAAATTTGATGCTGATTTTTGGAAAAATAAATATAGAACAATGAAAGGAAAAACATTACTGCAAGGTGAGAAAAAAATTAAATCCATTGGATTTTGTATACAAGAACAACTTGTTTTTGCTTATTTTTAACTCCGTCACTTCAACCTTCCGCAGAGGTAAGCTGATGCGCTTAAAATAGTTCCTTAAGGTTAAAGGCGCTACCACAGTTCAAAGTCTTAAAAAAGTCTTTTCAAGGCCTAACAATTTTTGCACATTACTTAGTTACTAGATATGCTATTTTCTTGGGGTGCAGTCAATCAAACACTTATGCTATTGATTATTACGTACGTTTCGGTTTATTAGTTAACCATCATCAGATAATATAAGAAGTAATTTTAATTGATACGAGTATAGTTTTGTTTAGTGTTTTTACGCCCATGCAACGTTTAAAAAAATTAGTAAAATAAATAAATCTTCCTTAGTCTCGGGGTTATTATTTGATTAATTTTGTGTTTAGCGTATGTATGAAGTTGAATTTGCATATTGATGAGCGAAATAATTTTAAAATTGTAATTTTTGCTGAACTGTTTACGAAAACATTAATGTAGATTAGTAGTTTTATTAAATATTAATATGTATAAAAATTAATTTTAAAAAATTTGTCTTTTAGGCTAGTGATTACCAAAGTATTACTACTTATATTATCTGATGATGGTTAACTAATAAACCGAAACGTATGCAATAATCAATAGCATAAGTGTTTGATTGATTGTACCCCAAAAAAATAACATATCTAGTAGTTACAACAGTCAGGAACTATTGTCACAATTACCTAGTTACTAAAAAGGCCATAACGATGAAACACTTGCTTTGATTTCTAGTTTAAATTTCCTGAAAAAAATAATTATTTTTGAAATAAGGAAGATGATAAACAAAATGTTTATTTTGTTTATTCATTGTTCACGATAATAAGCACTCAAACTGTTGGCCGACTGCATCCATACAATATATTTTTTTAAACGATCCAATATATTAAGCATTTCTAATGGCTCGTTATACATCATTGATCCGCTGATTCCTGTTTAAGTAACCCCATAGAAAAAAAGTAAGGTAATCTTGCAGGCCATTCTATTAATCCTCTTCATCCAATCCATCTACGTCCATTGTGGATATTTACCAAGAGCAAGCATATGAGGGGGTGAATCTTGTTGAAATATCAGCTCTTCGGAATTGTAATTATTAAATTCAACAGTTTCTGTCAATGCAGGAAAGCGATAGCGTCGTCAAAAACGTAGATTCCCTGGCAGAAAAAAGGACCAATTAAACAATTGCCATAATTTCAAATCCAGACATCTAATTTTTCAGTATGTTCAGTGTTAACGGCATGTTATACATGTGGATTTTCGTTAGACCAATATCGATCATTGTGGCGATTAGATTTAGAAACAACGAAATGCAGTAGGAAAACAAATCTTGAAGACCAAATTCATCATTAAATACATGTGATGTAAAATTATCACATCTGTCATTTTCATAATACTGTTCAGCGATACTCTGGTTCAACTCCAGCGTATCAATCATTCTGCATGAAAATAAGCACACGCAAAAGTACTAAATGTAATAAATTCAGTGTAATTTTGTTAAAACATTTTTTATCAATTTTTCTTGCCTCGATTTCGAGTGGTATCTCAGGTTTACACGCTTCGAGAAATCTCGAGTGAAAATCTACGAAAGATGGACACATACTCATCATCAGTGTCCTCAGTAACGGCGGCCGAGTTTCGATTAATTTTTGAACAAGTTCAAAGGTAGCTTCTGGAGAAGACATAGAAACCAGCTGTCATATCATGTTCGCGGTGTATTGGAGATATTGATATTGCCACCGTGGTATTAGTGTTCAGCTACCACAAAAACACCGTGGGGTTAGGAATAAACCCTAGGAGGCGACATTTCTATCCTCTGCACCAGGTTCTTCAGAGGTTCTTGGCGAAAATATTAACATTACATTTCATCTTTATGCACACATGTACTTATAAAAGTGAATTTGATATTCACGAATCGAATGCAAAAAACCGCATCGCGAAAAATTTATATTGCGGTGCTTCATTTCCTTGACTAATAAGCATGTCTTAACCAGTTTATTTCTACATAATTTTACATATGTAAATTTTGGAAATTAGTGATGTTCTCAGTATCTGTAAACTTAATATCGTTATTTTATTTTTGTTTCAGCTTGCGATTGTCATCCAATAGGCGCTTCGGGGAAAACATGTAATCAACAAACTGGCCAATGCCCTTGCAAAGATGGCGTGGTTGGAATAACATGTAATAGATGTGCTAAAGGATATCAACAGAGTCGATCTCATATTGCTCCATGTATCAGTAAGTGTTTATTTAAATTACTTTAACAAATGAGAGTGTAGGTTTTGGAGATTTATTTTTTCCCCACTTGAACTGCGTCATTTTTCGAGAAATAATTTGTGTCAGACTTGAATCAGTCTGTTACCAGTGGGAGCGAAACATTAAGGGGTGTTTATATTTCTACAAAAACATATATGAATATATCAAATCTCAAATGGCTCCTACCCGAACTCAAAATCAGTTCAGACTTTTAACGTATTCGGTTATACTTGGGATGTTATAAATGAGAAAAAGTGTAGTAAAACATCTTTTTTCGGAGACACCTATTTATTTCAGGCAAAGGTTAAAAAACCTTAAATCCAGGCTACAATTGTTCCACAACTATTATTTAGTGTTAACGATCGTACATCACAGTCTTTATTTGAACCCAAAAACAAATGTCAACCGAAATTACTTGATTGAAAAAATTATGTGTTGTATTTTCCATATGAATATATATTTTAACAATCAAAATTAATATTATATTTTTTTTTCTATGAACTTTGAGTGAGGCCGTATACTCATATTTTATTCAAAGTTTGGAAGTAGCAAATATTTGAGGGATTAGTTTAAATTGGTGTATATTTTTTAATACCTTTCAAATACTGTATTTTGTTTTAAAAAAATTTAAATAAATGAGAAACCTTTCAGTGAAATATTTTGCTATTGTTCAATTATTATATCACACATTTAATTTGATTCCATATTATTGCGTCTATTTTCGAAGTAACATTTACTGTTAATAATCAAATAAGATCCAAACATAATAATATTGTTTAGAGTGACTTCACCTTTTAAATATGTCTTCTTCTGTTTAGAAATACCGGTTGTTCAAATGATGGCTACCGAAGAAGATGATGATGGGTACACTGATTACAATGACGAATCTTCTTCAGGAGGTTAGTTTAATTCAAAATGCGTGTAACTATATAAACTATTTAAATCATTTTATTTTATCAGATCAGTGTGGAAAATGCAAGGCGGGGACTAGACGTCTAAACCTCAATAAATATTGCAAACGAGACTATGGTAAGTTTAATTTAATTAATTTATTATTATTAATTTACATTATGAATTTTTTAGTATTATTATTTTTGATATTTGGTAGATTTGATAAATTTATCTGTTTTTAATTCGAGAGGCAATTTCTTGTCTTTATTTATTACATTATTTATTTTGTTATAAAAATTTTATTTTTCACTACCTGAAGTTAAATGTTAGGTGTGGTTCTTATAGAATATTGCTCAATTCGAAATGTTTTTTTAATAACAAAATTTACATATATTATATTTTTTGGAGTCATACTCCAAAAGAAAACATATATGCATGTTTGTTTTGATTGTCCTTAGTCTACAGCTACAAATGCAAGTAGAACTTGTTGAAAATATCATGTAAGCGAAAATACTTATAACTAATTTTTATTTTACAATTTTAACGTAGTTGGTTTTAAAGTACCTGTTATTACATTGATTAATGTCTTCATGTTGAGTTCATTAACCATAAATCCATTTGGTCTTGCAGGAACTATTGCCGTTTACAGAGTAATATCTTCTGAAATAGTCATTCCTATTTCAATATTGATGCTCGTGTACTAGCACTGTAGTAGGTGTTTCTTATAATGGTTTTGTTTTTGTTTTATTTTTACCAATTTTCAAACTTGATACACACAGTGGCACTGTAGGTTGTTGAAATGTTCTTGATTACTTGTCTACACAGTATACTTGCAGTTTCTCGAACTGTCATGCAAGCTATCTGGAACTGGCCAATTTCTCTATATGTTTTTGCACTGATTTTCTTAAATTCTTTTTGTACTTGGTGGCGGGACCCCATTAACTAACCCTGAACTTAGCTATCATATTAACTCAATTACTCTTACTACTCAAATCCATTGTTAGAATATGCTTTAAACAGTTATCGGTATATCGAATTATTGACCTCGGTACATAACTGATATTTCTAGACTGTCAGCAACACTCATGAACTGATTTCATTTTATCTGTTGAACTATGGTTAAAAGATATCTAAGATCTTCAATTGATCAAATTGCCCGGGATTATTTTAGTTAATCTCCTCACACTTAAGTGCAAATTGTGGCTGTCAAATTGCTATTTTTAAAATATTGCTTAACAGTGAGAATGAGTGACTGTTGCTTGCAATTCAAGATACAAGGCATTTAGTTTCTCAAATAGTCGATAAAGCAGCTCATTTCTATATTTCTCGTTTTCCGGTCGTTTTCCCTCATGTCGGAAATTCACAAATTTATTTTCAAAAATATCCCAGGTAAGAATAACCTTCCCTCGCAACAAAATAATGATGCCCATATCTTTGCATAGTTTCATAATTTAAATAGGTCTAGTCTTAAGAGGAAAACTTTTTCCCGCTCAACATTCAAAAAAGTTTTTTCCATTTCATGTGAATCTAACTGTTACTCAAATAATTCTACCCGTTTGTTATCAGCTGAAATGAAGCAATTCCAAATTTTGGTTGTTGAATAGGTCATATTGTCTACTGCCAACGGTCTTTCGTCTTTATTTACACCTGTAGGTACTGGTAGGTATTTCGGAAATATCAGTATTCCCAAGGGTTGCTTAAGTTCACTTTAAAGTGACCTGATATACCTACCTACCTATAAATGTATGGATTCGCAAACTATATTTGAGAGTGGCTGAACTGAAAACACAGTACAACAGGCTATTCTGTTTTTTTCCTTACGATAAATTGGTGTTAATAAATTTACCTATTTTCTGGAATTTGTGTTTAAGGTACTATTCGAGGTTTAACCTCAAAATACTGTTGTAAAGTCCCTGGGTTCAATTTAAAATTATAAAACTAATATTTACTTTCACTTTTCTAGAACTTTATTTACATTAAAACAGCTGATTCTAATATCACAATACATTCCTATATACGCTAGTCTTCGCGGTATAACTGAACTGCGATCGTGGCGTGCTTCCTTTATAAAACCAGCGTCGAATTCTCCAGTAAAAATCATCATCACTCCTAGAGGTGCCGAGTCTTTTCGAGAACCATTTTTTATCTAAAAGCGTTTGTTGTCGTATTGAAATGAAACAGGGTCGGCTTTGGGTAAATTTCGTAACACTGCCCCCACTTTAATTCTGATCGTTCCAATCAGAAACATCCCCTCCATGGTAGGGAGCGAGTCGATCTAAATGAACCACCTTCAATTTAGCCTTGGGGTTTCGACGGATCCGGTAGACGACGTCATTAAGCCTCTTGACCACCTCGTATGGACCATCCCAGGCGGGTGTAAGCTCCGTTGGGAGTTGTACAGCCAGACTTTGTCCCTCTCCTGGAACCCGACTGAATTGGCCTTGAGGTCGTATCGCGTCTTCATCCGGTCACTGGTGGCCAAGATCTGCGTTCTGGCTAATTCGTCTATTGCCAGCATGTTATGTCGGAGCTGGTCGGCATAATCGTCGATGTCTTGGGGAGGTTCTTTGGGGGAGCCAAATGCCAAATCGCAGGGTAATCGCAGCTCCTTTCCAAATAGGACCCTGGCTGGGGTCAGGTCTGTACTATTATGTAAGGCAGAGCGATATGCCAACAGGAATAGGGGAATATGCTCATCCCAATCACGCTGGTTATTGCTGACGACCTTGGATAGGCGTTGTTCCAAGGTCCTCTTGAATCTTTTCACCATTCCGTCTGACTGTGGGTGTAATGGTGTTGTTCTCGTTTTCCTGATCCCCAACTTCGTGCAGACCTTCTGGAATACATTCGATTCGAAGTTACGCCCCTGGTCTGAATGTAGTTCCATCGGGACGCCAAACCTGCTAAATAGTTGTTCTACTAGCACCGTCGCTACCGTGGTTGCCTCTTGGTTGGGTATCGCATATGCCTCAGGCCATTTGCTGAAGTAATCCATTGCCACCAGAATGTATTTGTTCCCCCTCTCAGACTCGGGAAACGGACCGCCGACATCGACGGCAATTCTCTCAAATGGGACGCCCACATTCTACTGCTGCATTTTGCCCTTGGTCCGGGTCTTCGGGCCCTTACTGGCTGCACAGGTGGCACATTTGCGGCACCAAGCTCTGACGTTTTCGAAGTAGTTCACCCAGTAGTACCGTTGGCGAACTTTGTCTAGGGTTTTATTCATGCCCAGGTGGCCTCCGGTAATTCCATCATGTACTTCGGTCAGGATGGCTGGTACCTTTTTCTTCGGAACTACCAGTTGAGACTTGGTTTCTCGTCCATCAGCGCTTTCCTAAACTCGCTTGAGAATTCCATTGTCTACTCTTAGAGAGTCCCACTGAGCCCATAACGATTTCAGCACGCCGGAGTATCTAGCTACCTTGTCCCATCGTGGCCTGGGTGCCCCTCTCGCTTTGAGTGACAAGATTGGTTCGATGTCTGGATCAGCCATTTGGTCCTGGATGCAATGTTCCGTTGTCCAGTCTTCATTGGATTGCACTCGGATCTGAATGATGGAGATACCCTCTCGCTGTTCCGTCTTCAGACAATGTCCGCATTCTGTTCTACAGGGTCTTCTGGATAGGGCATCGGCATTATTGTGCAAATGGCCGGCACGGTGTTCCACCTTGAAATCGTATTGTTGTAATTTCTCCATCCACCTGGCCAGTTGTCCTTCCGGTGTCTTCATGTCCAGCAGCCAGTTGAGTGCGGCATGATCTGTTCGGATTAAGAAATGGCGACCATAGAGGTATTTGTGGAAATGGTCTACAGCCCTTATTATTGCAAGAAGTTCCTTTCTGGTGACACAATGATTTCTTTCCGGTTTCGAGAATCCACGGCTGTAGTACTCGGTCACCCTCTCTTCACCATCTCGCTCCTGGGATAGGACGGCCCCCAAACCTGTGTTGCTGGCGTCGGTGACTAAAATTAACTTGCCGGACTGTGTAGGAAAGGCTAGGATTGGACTGGAACATAGTGCTGCTTTCAGTCGTCTGAAAGATGTTTCGCAATCCTGATTCCAACGGAAGGTCTCTTTCTTAGTGGTCTACCGATGTAGAGGCGCGGCAATGGTGGCAAATCACTCAACAAAACGCCGGTAGTATGAACAGAGGCCCAAGAAGCTTCGGAGTTCATGCTTGTCTCCCGGGATTGGCCAATCACGGATCGTTTCTATCTTGTCCTCGTTGGTGCGTATTCCTGACTCGGAAACGACGTGGCCCAAAAACTCTACTTCTTTTTGGAACAAGGAACACTTCTTTGGGTTGAGTCTCAGATTGTCGTTGAATGTCTGACCCATGACTAGAATGTCGTCGAGGTATACTAAGCACGTCCTCCATGCTAACCCGCTCAGTACATACTCCATTTGGCCCTCAATTGTAGCGGGTGCATTACATAACCCAAAGAGCATGACCGTGAACAGAAACAGCCCTTTACTGGTGGAGAACGCTGTCTTCTCTCTGTCGTTTGAGTGTAGACCAACCTGCCAGTATCCACTTTTTAGGTCTAGTGTGGAGAACCAACGGGAGCCTGCTAGTGTGATCAAAGTGTCATCGATTCGGGGTAGCTGGCTTTCTTCGTGACGTCATTCAGCTTTCTGTAATCCACACAAAATCGGGTGGTTCCATCCTTCTTTTTAACTAGCACGACGGGGGCAGACCATGGGCTGATGGATGGCTCAATAACTCCACTCTGTAACATGGACTCGATGTTCTGCTCGACTGCCTGTTGTTGCCCCAATTGTAGTCGTCTAGGTGATATTCTGATGGGTTGAGCCTTTCCGGTATCTATTCGATGCTTTATGATGTTGGTGCGGCCGGTGGTTCTATCTTGACTGTTAAAAATTTGCCAGTGCTTTGTGATAAATTGCTTGGCTTTCTTCTGGTTCTCTGGTGTCAGGTGTGTCAAAAGGTCAGCAAACTGTTGTAGGAACTCTTTACTGGGCCCTGTCTCCTTCACCGACGTCTGGTACTCTTCTTCGCAGTTGATGATGGTCTCTACTGGCTCGAAACAAGTTATCTCTTGACCATTGGCAATTCTGATGTCGTTGTTGGACAAATTCAGGACTCTGATTGGTATATCTCGTCCGGTTTTAACTATAGCCCGTCCAACTAAGTAGTCATGAGTTGGGTGTACGGGCTCCACCATTCCACCGCAGCTTCCAGGATTGCTGTCTAGCTGCCCATTAATAATCTGTTCCGTTCGACCGGGAATTCTAGCTGAAGACTTTGCCACAATTTATTTTTATGGGGGTGACTGGTGTGTTGACGGGCCGTGTCAATACAAATCCCTCATTTAGGAACCGAAGAACATCATATCTCGGGTCGAACATAAATCCATGCTGGCTAATTAGGTCCATTCCCAGTATAAAATCGTCCTCAATATTCGCTACCAGGACCCTATTTTTTTTTTTTTTTTTTTATCCGAAGAGGGGGGAAATACATTGCGTACTTAGCTAGCACGTGCTGGCCGTCGTGCGGGACTCCCGATGCAATGACTTCAAAGCAAGAGTAAACCGTTGCATTGAAACCAGTATATCGTATACCCGCTAAAACCCTACAACCATGGTCCCCTGCGGCACTCTTACTCAATACTACTTCGCAAGGGTGGTTCATTGCAGATGTTTACTGCTCTTACATTGGAAGCCTCTAAAGCCTACTCCTCGAACGTATTGCGGAGTTCTTTGAGGATATTCTCCGCGTAATCTGATACCAAGTTCCAGGCTTGGGGGCCCTTCAGCATGGCTTCTACTAACTGTTCTGGAACGATATTAGTCTCCAGAATCCTCTCCACTTCAGCACGTTGATCCTGAAACCGGGGGCAGGAGAAGAACACGTGTTCCGCGTCCTCTATCACGTCCGTACAGTGTGGGCAGTTTGGGGAGTTTGCCCTCCTGAACCTGTGCAGGTTCTCTCGAAAGCATCCATGTCCAGTCAGGAGTTGAGTGATGTAGAACCCAACCTCCCCATGCTGGCGGTTGACCCAACGACTGATGTTAGGTATCAATCGATATGTCCACCGGCCTTTAGTAGAGCTGTCCCACCTCTCCTGCCATTGCCCTAAACTCATGGCTCTTTCATCGCTGTTTCCTGTCGGTTGGTCTTTTTCTAACTTTCTGCGATAAAGCCGTCCCCTTTCTGCAGCCAGGATGTCGATTGGCAGGGTAGAGGCAATCACACTCACCGCCTCGTAAGACACAGTGCGGTAGGATGATGCCACTCGAATCGCTGAGAGCCGCTGGACTGATTTCATTTTCCGGCGGTACGATGGTAGCTCGAGCGATTTCTCCCATACCGGTGCCCCGTACAACAAAACAGAAGTAGTTACTGTTGCCAGTAGCTGTCTTCTTATCTGTCTAGGGCCTCCGACATTCGGCATTATTCTAGATAATGCCCCCTGTACCCCAGCTGCTTTCTTGCTGGCCGCGATTATGTGCTCTTTGAAGTTGAGCCGTGTGTCCAGGAGCACCCCCAAATAGCTGATGAAGGGCTGCGACTGTATGTAGGGGTCGCCTATTTTGAGGGTGATGGTTTCCCTTGCCTTTCGACTGCTAACAGAAGTGTTTCGGTCTTTTGTTCTGCTAAACTCAAGTCCGCTGCGAGCATCCAATGCTGAATTGTGGCTATAGCGAATGAGAAGGTTGTTTGTATCTCCTCTATGTGCTTGCGCACTATGATCAATGCCACATCATCGGCGAATGCCACTAGCCTGACGCCCTCAGGCAGACCGAGCAGGAGCAGGTCGTTGTACATTACGTTCCATAAGAGGGGGCCAAGAACAGAGCCCTGAGGTACACCTCCTGTGATCTTATAGTCTACTTGCCCATTTTCAGTTTGGTACAACAAGATGCGGTCCTTGAAATACGCTGAAACCATTCTGCGCAAGTACTGCGGAACTTCCATCCTGGCAAGAGCCTCCAAAATGCGGTCCCAGCGGGCCGAGTTAAAGGCGTTCTTGATATCCAGGGTGGCTATTAGACAGTACTTTTTTCCACCTCTTCTCCATCTCTTTCCCGAGATAGCCTCTCTGGCGATGTTGGTAACGAGTTTCACGGCATCGATGGTTGATCTCCCCTTTCTGAACCCGAATTGGTTGGTGGAAAGTTTCGGCTCAACGTAGGGCTCCAGCCTATCTGCTATTATCCTTTCAAGGAGTTTTCCCGCAGAGTCCAACATACAGAGGGGACGATATGATGACGGTTCGTCTGGAGGTTTCTTTCCCCCTTTAGGTAGGAGCACAAGCCTCTGCTTTTTCCACTTAGTCGGGAAAACCCCCTGCTTTAGGCAGGTCTCATACATGTGTAGAAACATGTCAGGCCTATTGGCTATGGCGCATTTTAGCGCGATGTTAGGTATGCCATCTGGACCGGGAGCCTTGCCGTTTTGGAGCCGTTTGCACGCGCCCATCAGCTCATTCATAGTCACTGATGGTATATCTTCGTCCCTCACCTGCCACGAAGGATAAGCGGGTAGCTCAGGCTTCGCAGGAAACAAGTGAGTGACAATGCGGTGCAATGATTCGGGGCAGTTCGTTGATGTCATGGGAGGGGCCTTAATTTTATGCATCACGATTTTATACGGTTTTCCCCATGGATCTTGATTAACTTCGTCACACAACTCCTTCCAGTAGGATCTCTTGCTTGAGAGAATGGATCTTCGTAGTTGTTGTCTTTTGATCTCATAGTCGAGCCTTAGTTCTTCTGTTGTGACCCTGTCGCGTCTTCGTGCTCGTTGATGCAGCCTTCGTGCTTTGAGACACTCTCGTCGGTGTTGTGAGATTGTGTCGTTCCACCAGTAAACTGGTGGGCGGCTGTTGTTCTGCCGTCTCCTTGGCATGGAAGCATCGCTGGACTTGACAACGCTTGTCATTACCTCTTTGGCAGTGGCTTCTGCGCTTGTTGCTATTGACAATGGTTCCTGCTCCATAACCAAGGCGAATGAATCAGCATCGAAAGCATTTTTGTTCCAACCGACTGGCTGTGGCCTCGCACGACTGACACACAATCTTCGTTTGGGAGTGGTGTTGATTTCCCATATAATAGCTTGGTGGTCGCTATTAGTAAACTCCTCATCGACCCGCCACTCACAGCCCCCTTTAATTAGGTTGCTGCTAACGAATGTCACATCGATAATGGAGCTGGCTGTGCCTTTGCGATATGTGCTTACGGCTCCTGTGTTGAGGAGTACCAGGTTGAGCGAAAACATGGTCTCAAGGAGAGCTCGTCCTCTCGCGCTCGTTTCCCGGCATCCCCAGTCAATTGCCCAGGCGCTGAAATCTCCTGCGATGGCGACCGATTCACGCTTCCGTACATCCTCCGCCAAGGTGTCCAAGAATAACTCGAACTCCTCGAGCTGTGCACTAGGAGGTGCATAGCAGCTATAGAAGTGAACCCCTCCCACTTTGGCTCTCACAAGCCATGGTTCGGGGGTATTTGGGAGTTGTTGGAACGGAAGTTTACCGCAAGCTCATATCGCTGCTCTGTCCGTTGTGTCATTTACCCAGGACAGGGTGTCGAAGTTTTTGTACTGCTCGCAGATTATGGCCACGTCGCAATCCAATTCCCGCACCCTCTGTACCAGTAGGTCTTGGGCTGCTTCGCAATGGTTGAGGTTGAGTTGCAGTACTTTCATTTACGGGCTTGTGCTACTCTCATCGCCTGTTGGTAGATCGGACATTTCCAACTACCCGCAACGTGCCGGCAGTCTGACCTACTATTTTTCTCTTTGCAGAGTAAGCACTTGGCAGGTTGTTGACAAGCCGAGGCATTGTGACCAGCGCCTCCGCATCTGTGACAACAACTGCTTCGGTCAGTCTTGCCTCTGCACGCCTGGGCGTTGTGCCCAAAGTGCCAGCATTTGAAGCACCGTTGAAGGCTGATCTTCTCGCGAACACCTACTGTGCCCCACGCAAGTTTCAGCTTTCCAAGTGCGATGGATTTCTTGGCCTGGACCTCTGGGAGACAAACAACTGCCGTTTGTGTTGATCTATATGCCCGTCGAAGTGATTTCACTGCCTCCTCAGTGATCTCTGCCAGGCCGTCGATATTATCTTTGAGCAGCTTTACCACGTCTTCCTTGGTACTGATCTCATCCAGGTCTTTAATTTCAATCTCGATTTGCGGTATTCGAGATTGTACAGTGGCCCCGCTTGGGAGCTTATTCTTGATGGCGTTACAATAGCGCTCCATCTCCTGAGCGTCTGCCTTCGCGAATAACAACAGGAGATCTCCCTTAGCTGTTCGTCGGATCTTATTGACTTTTTTGCCTATATCCTGCAAGGTGGGATCATTTTTGATACCTCGCAAGATATCTGCATGGGAGCTCTTCTCGCCTTTCTTTATAAGCAGCGTACAATGTGGCGCTGGTTTTTGCTTATTGGTCCTCGGGGCCTTTTTCCTCTTTACCACTTGCCAGTCAGTCAACTGGTTTGAAGGTTGGTTTTTGGTCTGCCGTTTAAAATTGGATTTTAATCCATTGTTTCTCTCCGCTTCTGAATTGACCACCCTACTTGTTGTTGCCTGGGTGGTTTGCCCGATGTTCTGGCAACCTTCTTTACCGGGCTTTAGCTTGCTAGCTAGCACCGGTTTAAGCGTTTTAGGTGGTGGTGCCTTACTTGATGATGCTACTGAAGGCGAGACCTTCGGTGGCGAGGTCCTTGCTACAGAGGCTACTTTTATTGAAGCCGCCTGCTTTGGGGCCGCCGGTGTTGATGCAGCCGGTTGTGAGTTAGCTGCTTTTGAGGCAGCCGCTTTTGGGACCTCCTTTTGCTTTTCACCTTGTGTCTGAGTGTTTGACAACTTTAATGGCGATGTCTGTGTTGTAGCAGGTTTCGCTACAGGAGGTGGCCGCGTCATTGACGTCTGATATTTGTCATATTCTGACTTAATGGCATGTGCCAGTTTCTTTATCTCATGATGTACATTGGGCCTAGGCCCAATGAACCTCAAGAGCTCATCGATCTTTGCTCCTAATATGTTTGGAGCGCCACTCTCATTTGTTGCTCTTTCTTGGACGTCAACTCCACTAATCGCCCCTGTATTGACATTGACTCGCCGGTGACTGTTCTGAGCTGGATGTTATTGGTAACTGGCCGAATTTCTGATGCTCTCAAAACCCTGGACTTGGCAAATGGACACAGCGGCGCCGGTGTCGATGGTGATGGTAACTGCTCGCCCATTGATGGTGCCTCTGATCACTAGGCTGCCGCTATCTCGGCAAAATCCCCGGATGGATAACGTTTTGGGGGCTGGTGGAGGGACAGTCAGCATTCGCCCCCTTATGCTGACTGGCTGACGGTCCCTGGACATGTGGCTGTTCTTTTGGTTACCCCTGGTCGGTGATCGTTCAGGTGGCCTCACTCGGCAGTCACGTTGGAAGTGTCCTGTCCGTCCGCAGCGGTAACATGCCCCTCTGGTGCCAGTTCTTTGTGACCGTTCTAATATTTTGTTTAGACCAGCCAGCAGCGCTTCAAATGGTGACTCTGACTTTTCCTGGTTAAAGGAAACTGCTCGGGCCCTCGGCTTGGACATGTTCATGACGGCCTCTACTTCCAAAGCCCGAAGTAGAGCTTCATTATTTTCTTGACGCCACTTAGTGTTAGATTTCGTTGTACTTCCACATCTCTGATGCCGTTTATGAAACTCTGTGTGGCCAACTGGTCTTTCGTTTCCTCTGGCAGGTCTGGGTAGGACAAGTGTACTAACCGTCTAATCTCTGCTTCGAACTCTTGGAGGCTTTCACCGGATTTTTGAGTTTTTCCACTCAGTTGGACTTGGTATACCAGGCTCAAGGACTGATTGTTGTAACTTTTGTCCAGGATGGCGTTAATCTTGTTGAAATTGCCTTTTTTATCGACTGGAATGCTTTGGAGGAGTTCTAGGGCCGGACCTCTTAACGAAATTACCAGAGACGTGGATTTTTCTTGGTTATCTCATCCATTAGCTGTAGCCACGGCTTCAAATTGCAGTTTATACATGGGCCAAGATGAGCTGCCATCAAATGTGGGCGGTTTGCTAACGGAACCTTTGGTACTCACGGTGTGCTGGTATTTTCCTCCTGTTGCATTTTTTTAATTTCTGTTTCTACCTTGTTTTGAATAGCACTGATTTCAAATTGCACCTGACTCTGTATGGAATCGATGTCATCTACTTTGGTTTCAAGGGCCTCCACATTATTTTTTAGGTTCTTTATGTCGTCGTTTATCTCTTTTATATCTGATTCTACTATTTGCATTCTTTCATTAACTGTTTCGTTAACTTGTGATACTATTTGCATTAGTTGTTCAAATTGCATTTGTGTTTTTTCTTCAGTTTCATCCTGTTTTTGTTCAAATTTCGAGAACAATCCCTCAATTAAAAATTATGTTGTTCACTTTTCATCTTGGAAACCAGTTTTTGTTGTTTTTCTTCCATCGTGGAAACAAGATTTTGTTGTTTTTCATCGATATTAGTGACAAGATTTCCTAATTCAACTTTAAGTTTATCATCAAAAGATTTCACTAACCTTTGTTGAATTTCTTCTTGATGTTCTTTTTCCTTCTTGTCACGTTTTTCTAGAATCTGTGCTATTTTTTCGTCGAGTCCCTCCGTAACCTGTTTGATAATTTTTTTAGTAGTTTCGTCGGTTTTTTCCATACCACGAGTTTCCATAAATCAAATTACGATTTTAACTGCACTTAATCCTCTACTTCTGATCACCAAATTTGTTATAAAGTCCGTGGGTTCAATTTAAAATTATAAAACTAATATTTACTTTCACTTTTCTAGAACTTTCTTTACATTAAAGCAGCTGATTCAAATATCACAATACATTCCCATATACGCTAGTCGTCGCGGTATAACTGAACTGCGATCGTGGCGTGCTTCCTTTATAAAACCAGCGTCGAATTTTCCAGTAAAAATCATCATCACTCCTACAGGTGCCGAGTCTTTTCGAGAACCATTTTTAATCTGAAAGCGTTTGATGTCGTATTGAAATAAAACAGGGTCGGCTTTGGGTAAATTTTGTAACAATACTCCAGATATATTTTTAATAACTATATGCAATGTTATTGTACATAGAGGGAAGAACCGAAAAGAATTGCAATTGGACACTGGATGGCAGAAATTTAGAAACGCTCTCCTTGATGATATTTGAAACATTTAAATGTTATTTATAACGCACTAAAATATTCAACAATATATTTTTAAACTTTTTTTCAGCAATAATGGCTAGAATTCTTTCACGAATAGACAACAACGAAGAAGAAAATACGAAAGGCTGGGTCCGATTTATGATTAACGTAGAATTGATTTACAAAAAATCTAAAGACTCTCGAATAAGGAAAGGGACTATGCCTATGCTGATACCAGAAAACGATTTAGCTTGCAAATGTCCGAAAATCAAACCAAATAAGTAAGTAAATCTAAGGTTATTAAGATACCATCTCACTCATTCAGTATCGAAAACAATGCTTTATGATAGATGATGTTGATAAAGAATGTTAAAACTGCGGTTTTGATTTACTCCTTTCTGATGACCGCTTCGCTTTTGAAACGTGCGTTGACTGAAAAAAGTAAGGTTTGGTATTAGGGTACAAAACTTTTATTGGGGTGTTTATATGTCTGCGACACTCCACAGTTCCACAGTTTTCCAAGCTTGACAGCTAGCAATGTTCCATATTCCATACAGCCATTTAGTTTCATGTTATATACCTGATGTGCCCCATTTGGTATTTTGATATAGAATAAATTTTTGTCCCGCGACTAAAAAATAAAATATGACAATTTATAATTTACTCTTTCGATTTTCGAATATACTACCTTCTCAGTTTCAGTAAGACAAGACACCTGAAAAAATACTCGTGTTATATAATTCTTAGTAAACCCCTTTTAAGCTTTTATTCTATGTGTTAACCGACCTACAAAAAGGAGGAGGGGCATCTTTTTGTTTGTGTTTGTTCAGCGATTGCTCACGAACGGCTGATATGAAATTAGCTTCATATTCAAGAAGATCGTAATAGCGGCGGGCAGTGTGTACAAAATGCAGTAAGATTGGAATGCTCACTCCCCAACTGTACACCGTGGACATCACAGACCCGTTATCGTTCAATCTCGTACTGTTAAAAGCAGCCTGTCCCTCTAAGAATAAATTTGTGTAGGCCTACAGTAAAAACCGCGCACGGCAGAGACCGAAACCAACTATCGGCGATCCTTTGGGATGGCGACATACGCCCAGTTAGAGGGCTCGTGTCTCGTTTATCGGAATGATCGGGACAAACCGCTCCACCAACTAATAACGACCATGCACCACTGCCCATCGAATTAAGAAAGAGCAGTCAATCTGCCAATCATTCCGGTGTCCGAGCCTGGTGAAGTTTCCATAGAGGTATTATACTGTAGAGTAAATTAGGTATGGGTATTACTGTAAGTGGCAGTGTAATAACAATAGAAAGAGAAAGACAATATCAGGGTGCGCTTGCTATGTCTCTACTCTCTACCCTACCAATAGTCGAAGTTGTAGGCGTCACCACTGACACTGACTAATCAGGAACGACCCGCTTATTCTCTCTCTCTTTCCATTGCTATACATGAATTTCGCTACTTCACGTGCTGTACAGTATAATACCTCTATGGAAGTTTCCCGTCTCATCTTCAGCAACCTCTTGATATAGACCTTCAGATAATGACAGATTCGAGCCACCAATTTCTCCGAAATTTGCCAGATAATCGTGAGAGAGAAAAAAATTTCCATTTTGTGAAATGTTTTCTCTCCTGTCATGAATTCTGTGATATAATCGAGCATCAAAAAAAGTAGCCAAAAGGTTCAGATAAGGATGTGAACCTGTAAGGAACTATAATATCATTTTACTTTTCTGCTAAACGCACCAATGAAAGTTGATATGGTGTCCACTTAAAAATTTTACCATTGTGGTTCTTAATCTTACATGGCCATTTACAGTTCTCATGCCAATTTTTTATGGACTACTCAATCTTTCGATTGACCGAAGGAAGAAAACTGTAGCACATTGGTACTGTTCTTCTGCCTATCGTTTTCCGCTGCTCAGTTCACGGTTTTATCATAGAATTTATTTAGTAAACATAAATTAGCGATTCTTGTGCAAATTTTTCCTCATTATAGTCAAAAGTATGACATTTTTGACAGAAGGGATAAAATGGAGGATCAATATCTGTGATAATTGAAATTGAGTTACGGATGATTAGGTATGTCTTCGTTCTTCTCCATCAATATATAATTTTTTTATACTTAAGCTGAGTGAAGCAAGCAACAAAGAAAAATCTGTGCATTTTATGTAAAGGAACCGCAAAATAATACAAAAAGCCAAATGATACATTTTTTTGGTCTGTGACTTTCCTTTTATCTTTATTGACAAACCATTATTTGAAGTGAAATTCCGATCCTGCATACTAGATTTCGTACTAGTTTATTGCCATGATTAACTATTGAATTTTATGTTTCAGGTCGTATTTATTCTTGGGCAGAGAACGAGACGATTCCCCTGGTGGTATAGTCACTGGAAGTTTGGGAGTGACGCAACGATCCATTGTCATCGAATGGAAGGATGAATGGGATCAACGGATGCGTAGATTCCGTCGTAGAGCACGCAAATGTAAATGAACTTCCAAATTTATGAATGGAATAATTTCTACGGCTTATTACTTGGAGAGTATGTAGAATTTACAGATTAACTGTGATTTCAGTTATTTCAGTATTTCGATGCTGTCTTAGTTGATAGGAAACAGATTTCAGACTAAAAAACACGAAATGCTAAATACAACTTACTCCAGTTTGAAAGAAATTTCATTACTATTTTTACTGATATTATCTATAAGACTTATGAAAATAAGTTCATTAGCAATAAAGAAATGTCTCATATTGTATTCAGATAATCATATCACTGATTTATTTGTGTGCGTTATTTTGATGATATAGACGTTATTTAAGATACTCTTTAAATATGTTCATTTAAATTTAAATAAAAAATATGGCATTAACGTTAAATGAATATTTCAAAACTAATTTAAATTAGTTTGTACTGTTATACATTACAATACATCGATGATAGTTTCACTAAAGAAATGTTTTAAGAATTATTTCCAAGTTTTGGTAATATATTTAAACAAAACTTGTCCTTTTTCATTACAAATAGCAAAATCATAGAAAATATGCTGCCTAAAATCACTTAGTTACATATGAAGTGCCATTACAGGTCACAAACGCCACAGGTCAACTACTTTTATTTTAATTCCCAAAATTTCATGAACTCATCCTAACTATGGTAGTAGTTTTACCATTCTTCTTCGTTGTTAAAATCAATCCACAATATGTGTCGTCAATATTTTTATATTGGTGTTCGTTTCATCTGGAAAGATTATTTCCCTCAATTAACGTTTTACACAGTCTACTATAATAGTGATCACCCGAAGAGTACTTACTGGGGGCAAGAAAGAGGAGTAGTTACCCCCCTAACGATAAATAAATTGTGAACTCCCACACAGTATTTTATATTTCTTGCAACCCCCCTGAAAATGCTATGCTACTTTCCTTGCTCCTCCCCATGAAAATGGTGAAGACACTATCTTAGTAATCATTTTAGTCCATTATCAGAATCTTGCTGATAAAATCAAGTGCAATAGTATATCCAAGATCTGTTACAGCACCATCCATGTTCGAATTACTGATTACATTTAGTATTTGAGCATTACAGTTTCTTTCAAATATAACAAATTATGTTTACTTTTTCTGTTGACGTTATTGCTATTGGACTGATTAGTGACTATTTTAGCCTGAAAACGTTGGGTTTATATTGTTCATGGAAATAAAGTTAATCCAAGGTACTTCATGAAAAAAAGTTGCAGTGGAAATAGATAAAAATTGAAATGTTGATGTTATTCCTGAGTTGCTGTGTCATTAGAGGTGACGATCAACAAAATATTTTCATCAGTATCGAACATAGTTGAATCCTTGTATTATAGTTTACCCCCTGCTCACGTTTCCTCCACTTTACTTTATATTAAGAAGTCATTTATTGTCAGCTAAAAAAAATGGCATTGTAGATTTTTCATATACAAAAACATAGTGTTATACTGGTAGAAATTATTATGGTTGTCACTTTCGTTTTTTTAGTTCAAGGTGGGGCATGCCGAC
The DNA here is from genome assembly GCA_034190945.1 of Octodonta nipae. Classification (NCBI taxonomy): domain Eukaryota; kingdom Metazoa; phylum Arthropoda; class Insecta; order Coleoptera; family Chrysomelidae; genus Octodonta; species Octodonta nipae. Next base: position 78,567,258 of record CM067216.1, read on the forward strand.
TCGTCAGTACTCAATTGAAAAATTTAATAAATATTAAAAGAAACATAATTTTTATTTCTGTCAATAATCGAGTGTAAAGGAATTTTTTGTACTTACTTTTGACATTTTTTTGCCCCACTGTTTTTTGTCCCTCTCTAAAACAAAACTTGGTTCCGCACATGATATGAAGTACTCTAAGGATTATTTTTGTAGGAACCTTTATCCAGTATTCTGATGTCAATTTTGTTTACGAATTAAATATTTTAATGCTTCTTGCTGATACGAGCACCATATTTGTAATACTTTACTTTCATATTTGGGTCACCTATAATGATACTTTGTTGCTCAGTGTTTGTGCTGGAATTAAAATATCATTATCAGAAACAGATATATTAGTTTTAATGAAACATTTAATATAGTACATCCTATATATTAATTTAGATACATTAAAAATGTGTGAAAATTTTCTCTCTAAGCTAGCAGTCATTAAAGATTTTTAAATGTTTAGATTGTGTCTAAGACTACAGTAAATTAAACGGAGGTTTATATAAAACTTGCATTACTGAAATGGCTTAATTTCAAAATAGGAAACAACACCTAAGGCTTTAATTTGATAAAAATTTATTAAAATAATTAATCAAATTTAGCCTGAAATCTGTTTCGTAATTATTACTGAGGCTATCGTGACTTAACGTTTATGATTTGTAAAAATTATCGGGTGTACCAAATGCATTTTTATTTTCTTTGTATGTATGTTTAGTTAATAAAGAAAGATTGTATTTTATTAATTTTGTAAATATTTTAATAATTTAGTAGCCATTTTATTATTTATTATTTTTTGTTAATAGAAGTGCGAGAGAAATGACTGTGACTGGTTTATATTTAAATGTACTTTATATTGTATTTTACGGTATTGAATGTATATTGTTAAGTGTGTAAAAATGAAATGTACCATATGTCTTGAGTCTAGAATATCCCTATACCGATTTTTTATATATCACTATTCAACATTCATTTGAAACTTATCTGATAAATATTCTGTTTGTGTTGGTGTTTTTGATGACATCTAAACTTTTATCAGTTGATTAATGTAATTGTATTGTAATTGTACCTGCCTTCAAAACCTCTTATTAAATATTACAAAAGTCCGGTTTTGCAAATAGGTATTTGTTGAGTATATCACAAAATGTCAGTAGCCTTACAATCAACAAAATAGATTTTCAAAATTATGTAAAGAGAAATTCGAAAATACTGAGAACATGTGCCAATTTTTAACATTTGATACAGGGGATATATCCCAGGTATATGTTTGGTAGACTCTACAGATTTACTATATTAGCTAAGATATATCAACAAATTAATATTCGTTGGATATATAGTGAGAACATATGAGGTGTATCTTTATACTTACATACAAATGTAATCTGTAAAATATACGTACATGTTTTCAAGCGATTTATCTAGTTTTTAATGCTACAGGGCCTCTTTTCTGGTCTCAAATCAAATATTCATTTTTTCTGCTTTGGGTATTCATTTCAAATTTGAGCACACTAATCAGATGGAATTTGCATTAAGAAACTGGTACCCAACCTTATTGTTGTTTATGTAACGTAAAAGTCACTCTATAACATGAAGACGCGAGATGTAAAGACCAGAAACAATATATATTATATCTATTGTCTTGCGTACAAAAAATGACACCTCGAAAAGAGTACTCTATAACATGTTTCCACATAATGTGAAAAATTAGTGAATTTAACTTATTCTTGCACCTCCACTATGTAATTAGAGTTTGAATATATTTTCGCTTGGTCGAAGTAACTGAAACACCTTGTCCGCCGTTCACGAATTCTTTTAGTCAGTTAAATATTTTGTCTAATGAAAACTTGAATTTAAGCAAAAGCAAAAAAACTGTCTAATTACCAATGCAATAATTAATTTTTATAGTTTTTGATAAAAGTCACTGCCAAATAGTATTACTTAAAGTTCGATATATAGTTTTGGTGTACAGCACACAACCCCAACTAACACTAATCAAGGAGAAAGCAGAAATTCGCTATGAAAGAGATATAAATGATAATCATACTATAAACATTACATAACAAATATTTTGACGAATGTTCATATTTATCTTATGAAATTTCAGCAATTAGCAGTTGAAAATCTCTGGTCAGCCTAGAGCTATTAAGACATTAAGTACAGACAAAAGTTCAAGGTCTAATATTAGGTAAAAACGGCTAGTCGATGTCCAATATGAATTCTATAATCTATAGTTGTATTAATGGCGACTGTGTTGATTCGAGATATTCTGTATGCCCTTGTAAAAGAATATTTCTGGTATATTCCTTATTATGATACAGGCTACAAGGAAGCAGTATCAATTTATTTTGTTTGACTTAAATCAAACTAGCTTTAAATGTTATGAATATTTCGTATTGTCCCCAGGACTATTATTGAGGTTCAACTGTTCGTTTGATTAGTTCCAATTCATAAAGGTGCAACTTCTAAAGCTTGAGGTTCCAAATCATTTATGTTTTTTTTTCAGTATACATTGCCAAAAACTACATCGTTCATTAATTGATTCCGTCTTTGAGTGAAAAATAACTAACCAACTACAAGCCCTTATAAACTTTTGTACCACAAGTTTAAGGTATACATGACTAAAATAAAACGTAAATTATAAAAATATTTTCATGGTCGTTTATCATACCCCACCATACTTTAGAAGGCTCTCAATCTCTATCCAATTGCGACAAATGCTAAATTTTACTATGATACATGATAGTTAATTATGGTATATAATGCCCCACCTGAACGACACCGGATTAAGTGAATTAGGTCCGTTTTCTTAAAGTGTTTCCAAAATAGGTTATTTGCTGGCTATGTCTGAGACAATTAACAGCTTCATTATGGACCTTCAGTTAGAGTAACTAGTCAAGTCAAATTGTGTAATGAGCTCTTACATGGTACACTATGAATCATAAAAGGAAACTGTGCTAAAGCTTAACGAAAAAACTTTAATATCTATTAGTGATTTGTATTGGTACGGAAATATGGAATTGTATTCTTAAAAAAGAAGTATGTACGTTTTTAATGTAAATTGAGGAAGACTTGTTTATATGTTACAATCTATAATTTCATTTACACTAAATACCAAGTAAGCAGATTCAAAATTCTCTAACAAAGTATTTCACAAGACTGCCCCTTCAATATTACTTCTGTTACATACACGTGTTAATGTTAGTATTATTATAAAGAATATAAATCTTATATCTACTTTGGCATTCAATAAAAAAATATTTTACAAACCTGTCAACGAATATCAAATAAAAATATAAAGTTATAACTGTCGATTACACAAAGTGATTTAATATGTATTAAACTATAGTAGCTCAAAAATAATCCACAAAAGCAGACAACTGTTATTACATATTTCATGGTTTAAGGACTTGTAGACATTATGGTACAATGTACCTAATTATTAGTTGATATAGCCTTGTACAGTATTAAAAAATAAAATTGTCATTAATATTCCTTAGGGATATACATATACGTATATAACTATAAGCTTCAACATTCATGTAACAATCTAGTTCCTAGATTCTTTAATAATTATCTAAATGTTCTCGAATTGGTCTAAGTAGCTCTAGAACTAGTGTTTGGTGTTGTCAACATATCAAAAGCGCAAAGTGTATTGCAAATTATAACTATAAATTTTAGTCGAAACGAACGTGTAAATTTGAATACTTTAATGTTAACCAATTAACTGATGAAATAATACCTTATCTTAAATAATGTGCGTCGCACAATTTTAACGGTTACTACATAAATTCCGTTCTTATAATAAAGCTACTTTGAAAAATAGATTTTTTATTTAAACCTACCTCCTACACACAAATTAATGTTACCCAGACGTTAATGTTACTTACAGAAAGCTTGCTTATTTAAAGTAGGTGTAAAAAGAGATACAATTTTATTTTAGTGAATTTTGTATAGACGTAAAAGTTATGTACAATTGACAATCTTAAAACTACTCAAAAGTATAATTAATGAAAATACTTAAAACTAAAAATATAAGTCTATGAACTACGAAATTTGATACATTAAAAAAGGGAAAAAATATTGATCGAAAAGGGAATAAGCTGTATACTAACAAATGAAAACTGCTCCGAAATTTATGGAAGCAACAACAGTTTTATCTTATCTTATTATTATTGAAAGAATTGCCCCAACAAATTTCATGAAATCAAAACGGTGAAACTGATATTTTAAATTTTCACCATTTACGTTATAGCCTGTAATAATCGGAGAAAGCAAAAGAAAATTTTTTTGATTATTTTATCTCATGTGATATTGTTGAATAAGGACTCAGTCCTATTTATACTGTTATAACATAACTAGCCGTTACCCGCGGTTTTGCCCTACTACGGAATGTAGAATTCTTTGCAAAAAGAAATAGCTTATGAAACATATGGGCTATCCAATATAACAATTTCTTCTAACTTTGTGGAACCACTTACAATAACTATAAATCTACCAATCCTGAATACATTTCACCTAAACTGCAAGTGCTTATGGGCCACATTATATAATTATTTCATTCAAAATTTTTTTGGAAGCACCTGTATAATTGTAACTCTGCTTCAACCTATAGTGTAACCATCCTGTATATGCTACTGTTCATTTTTCACTCAATATAACATTTTTAATTACCTAAATATAGTTCTACTCCACCCTATACGCTATATAGGCAACAATTATTTCTGATAATTTTTGAGCCACTTCGTAAACATAATTTTAACCAGCCTTTATATGCAACTTTTTCTAACATTGTGTAAAACAAGATATATAAATATGATTTTGCTTCGCTCCATATTTCAGCTATTCTACAACTGTCTCTGGTCTACCTCATATAACAATCTTTTTAAACATTTTTTAATTCATCCTGTAAATCTATACTCCCACTAAGCCCCGATCTCAACCACCATATATATACAACTGCTTATGGGCCACCCAATATAACATTTTTTGTATCACTCTGTAAAACTAAATACACCAATCCCCAACCCCTTTCACTCAAACCGCAATTATTGATGGCCACCCTACATGGCAATTTTATTCAATAGTCTTAACAACTGCCTTCTATATCTATAACTTCAATCTATATTTACTGCTGCCAATTAGTCACACATTATAACTTACTGGTCTATCAGTTTTTGAACCATCCTGCATATCTACGGTAACTAACCATTTTTGAGATAATATTTTTTAACCGTCCTGGAAAATATAATTTTACTCCACCTTATATGTCAACTACCCCGTATATGTAACAGTGTTAATCACACTGTATAACTGTAATTTTACTTCGCCCCATGTTTCAGATTTTGCATATATGCAACAGCTCATGTTATATCTTTAAAAAAATACTAACAACTTTTGATCCACACTATTTAACAATAGTTCAACTCCACCCTCTATTTCGACCACCTTGTTTGTGCAACTACTTATCGGTCACACAATTTAACATTTTTTGTACCAACCTGTGTAAATATAAATCCATCAATTTCCAAGAAATTTCACCAAAACTGCAACTGCTTACGGAGCACCCTATGTAACAATTTGTAAAGATTTAACTACTTTACTCTTCCCTATATTTCCAATATCCTATCTGTGAAACTGATTATGAGCTACGCTATTTCACATTTTTTAAAGCACGGTATAAAATAAAATTTCTGGTACTCTATATTTATATGCAACAGCTCATGCTCTATCCTATATAACAAAATTCTTCTAACTTTTTTTATCCACACTGTATAATTATTATGCTACTCCACGCTATATTTCAACAACCTTGTATATGCAACTACTTGTAGGCCACCCAATATAACTTTTTTTCACCACTCTGTATTCTTAAAATTCTAGTCTACCCTATATTTCATCTATCCGGTATATGAAACAGTTTGCTCCTTTTTAATATTTTTAAACCTTCCTGTATAGTTGTAACTCTGCTACATATTTCAACCATCTATAATAAGCTACTTGAAAATTTCTGATCTACTTGTGGATATAAAATATTTTTTTAACCACCCTATAAACTATAATTCCACCCAATCTTATATATTTTAACCACCCAGTATAAACAACTGCTTCTAACATTTTTTTCAACCCATTTCATCATTTTAATAATCGCTCAAGGAAATTCAAATATCCTAACTGCTTACATAACATATTTTCTATCCACCCTATATAAATATAATTCCATTTTAGCCTTATTTCACCCACATGGTATATGCAACTACTTATGACCCTAACAATATAAAATTTTATTATACACACTGCATAAATATAATTCAACTCCACCCGTTTTTCAACTACCTGGTATATTCAACTGTTTAAGGCCCGCTCAATATATCTTTTTCTAACATCCCCGTATAACCTCCCCCTTATTTCAACCACATTGTATATATGCAGCCTAATTTATCTATTTTTTCAAGATTACTTAAATACATGTAATTCTATTCCACTTTAACTTTTAGCTATCCTATTGTTACGAGAATTCATCCGACAGCTGGTGCAATCGGCCATCAACCAGTTCATGGAAGGGACATTATTCCGATAAATTCTGGGCACACGAAATGTTTGTCTCTCAACCGGCGGACCGCTGCCGTTACTGGGAATTCCTTTAAAGCTTCCAGAACATGAAAGAGTTTCCCGATGGTTCGTGGACGTACCAGACAATTCCAAGAAAAATATATATAAAAGGAACAGCTGGCGATAGGAGGCATTCAGTTTTCGACGGTCGTATGTACAGTTAAGATAAAATGTAAATAGTAGTTTCTGTGAATATCAATTGTGTAAAAGTAGTGGAAATAAATTAGAGTGAGTTGGACTGTGTTTTTAAATAAATCCAAAAACTGAACTGAACCCGAGTGTGAAAATAAAAAACAGGTGTGCGGTTTATTTGTGGAACTTTAGAAGTGAAAAATAAATAAACTAACAATGTATAAAACAGTGAGTTTGGACCAATTAAAAGTGGCGAACTTAAAAAAAGAACTTGAGGAAAGGGATTTAGAAATTAGTGGGAAGAAAAGTGAATTAATACAACGGTTACGAGATGCTCTAATAAATGAAGGTAACGATCCCGAAACTTATTTGTTTGAAGTTTCTGGTAATGGAGACATGAGTATGCTATTAAAACAAATGGAAAATTTAAAAGAGACATTGCAAGACAAAATGCTCGGAAATTCTAAAACTCTAGAATATAAATTGCTGGAAAATTCTGCAAACTTGAAAGAGTCGTTAGAAGATAAAATAATGGAGAATTCTAAAACCCTAGAAGATAAATTAGGCGACAAACTACAAGAAAATTCTAAAGCCCTAGAAGACAAACTGCTAGAAAATTCTAAAACCCTAGAAGACAAATTACTAGAAAATTCGAAGTCTTTGGAAGATAAGCTACAGAAATTACACGAAAATGCTCAATCCTTAGAAGAAAATTTGAAAAGCATGGTTCAGGAAAATTCAGAAATGCTGGAAGAGAAAATAGTCGAGAATGAGGCTCGCATAGAAGAGCTAAAACAAATAATGGAGGGTGAGATCAGCAAAATAAAAGAACAGGTAGTCACAATGCAAAGGGGAGAAACTCCACCAAAGACCGAAAGCCGAAACAATCCAGAAGGAGTGGAGTCGAAAATTGGCCTCGAAGGAACAAGACCCAAAATGAAACCTCCCCAATTTGATGTAAAATCATCATGGACTAATTATCGTCGCCAATTCGAGGCTGCAGCAAAGTTAAACGGATGGTCGGCAGAGGAGAAGGCAATAGCACTAACACTCGCCTTAAGAGGGGACGCTACAGATATTTTGCAAACCTTGAATGCCTCTGAGCAAAAAGACTACGAACAACTGGTCAAACATTGGGAACTGAAGTATGGACAAACGCATTTGGAGCACGTTTATCATTCTCAATTGAAAAATCGCTACCAGAAATCGAATGAATCCCTTCAAGAGTTTGAAGCTGATATTGGCCGTCTGGTTCGCCTTGCCTATCCAGCCACACCGGAAAATGTGATTGAAAGGTTAGCAGTGCAAGCATTTTTGGATGGACTTCGGGACCACGAAGCCAGACAAGCATTGACCCTAGCTCGACCGACTCAATTAGTAGATGCACTGGCTCGAGCTCTGGAATTCAAGGCAGCAAAAAATACCTGTAGAGGTCAGGGCAGAGTCCGTATCATTGAAGGAGAGTCAGAAGACGGCGGATATGATAAGGCCTCTGTAAAGAAGATAGTAGAGGAAGTTCTTACTGAAAAAAGACAACTGAGATGTTGGAAATGTGGTAAGGTAGGGCACATACGAAGTCGTTGCAAGGAGAGCAACGGAGGCCCGACTTCCGCGTCGGAAAACTAAAGAAGGTCGATGTGAAAGGGCCATCGTCGACCTGTAGCCAACAAGCCCCAACTATCAACGCATATGTCGCTGCGCTACGTAACCACGCTAGCAGTGTCTTTGTAGATGGCCTTATTAATAAGAAGCAATGTGCAATGCTGCTGGATACAGGTGCGACAAAAACAGTTATAAGGCCCAACATTGTTTTAGACAAGGCAATGATAAAACCAACAAAATGGCAACTGCAAACAGCGACAGGAGTATCAGCGAAAGTCCATGGTGAAATAGTGATTGAAATGACCTTGGGAAACACAATCATTCAACATCGGGCATTAGTGGCAGACATCAAAGACGAAGTAATCATTGGAATGGATGTCATGAGCTCCAAGGGATTCCAGTTAAACTTCAAAGATGGAATTCTGCGAGTGAATGACGAAGAAGTGGTGCTTCATGGGAAAGATGACATAATGCTGCGAGCCATCTTAGCAGAGGATGTCAATGTTCCGGAAAGAGCTGAAATCATTATAGATGCTTGGTTAGATGGAAAAGCTCAAGCTGGAACAGTAATGATGTTTGATCCCGAACTTAATGACGGAAATGTAGGCAGAGGAGTCGCACTGGGGAAGACTCTGTTTCGGGTCAAAGAGATTGTGCCAGTAAGAGTAATGAACCTGAATCATTACTCGGTTGTGCTAAAGAAAGGAACAACTTTGGGCCGTTATTCAACAGTTTCCTCTGTACTCAGAGGCACACAGCATGCAGAAATGTCACCAGGTAAACTATCTGAGGAACTGGAAAGACTTATCACAGATTCATCTAAGAATTTGAATACAAACCAGAAAGCAAAATTGAGGGACGTCGTTAGAAACTACCAGGATATCTTCGATGTAGGGAATGGCAAAAGAGGACGAACTGATCTGGTTAAAGATAAAATTAATACTGGGGACGCTCAACCTATTCGACAGTCGACGAGAAGACTACCTCTAGCTAAAAGAGAAGAAGCCGACAGGATAGTCCGCGAGATGGAGGAAGAAGGTGTTATTGAACCATCCAATAGCCCTCGGGCTTCTCCAGTTGTCTTGGTTAAAAAGAAAGATGGTTCGACCCGATTTTGCGTGGACTATCGGCAATTAAACCAAGCTACAAAGAAAGACAGCTATCCCCTTCCAAGAATAGACGATACCCTAGATACATTGGCTGGATCGAAGATGTTTTCCACCCTGGACCTGAAGAGCGGTTATTGGCAGGTGGAACTTGCTAAAGAAGACCGAGAAAAGACTGCTTTTACCATCGGCGCCGGACTTTATCATTTCACGGTGATGCTGTTTGGACAGTGTAATGCTCCAGCAACGTTTGAAAGATTGATGGAAACAGTGTTAAAAGGGCTTTCATGGAAAACGTGCCTGGTGTATCTTGACGACATTATCGTGGTTGGAAAATCTTTTGAAGACCACGTGAGGAACCTGGAGGAGGTATTTCGGCGACTTAGAAGTTCCGGACTAAAGTTAAGCCCGAAGAAGTGTCAGCTGTTCCAAGAAGAGGTGCAATATCTTGGACATGTAGTTTCCGCACAGGGAGTAGCTGTGGTTAAACAGAAAATCAAAGCCGTCCAGGAATGGCCGATACCTAAAGATATCCATCAGTTAAGAAGTTTCCTGGGGTTATGCACGTACTATCGTCGGTACGTAGCCGGATTTGCCAACATCGCCAAGCCACTTACTAGACTCACAGAGGGGAAGGGACAATACCAGTGGGACGAGGAGTGCCAGCGATCATTCGAGGCACTGAAAAGAGCATTGACGAGTGCCCCCGTCTTAAGTTATCCTTTGCCAGAGGGAAACTTCGTTTTGGATACCGACGCAAGCAATGTCGGAATTGGTGCGGTGCTTTCGCAGATCCAAGACGGTCAGGAGAAAGTCATCGGCTATTTTAGCAAGACCTTGAGCAAGCCTGAACGGAATTACTGCGTTACACGCAGGGAACTCTTGGCTGTGGTGAAGGGGGTAGAACATTTCTATAAGTACCTCTATGGTAAAAGATTCCTCCTGAGGACTGATCATGCAGCACTGAAGTGGCTCTTGCAGTTTAAAAACCCCGAAGGACAAGTGGCTAGGTGGATTGAGCGGTTGCAAGAATTCGACTTCGAGACTGAACATCGCGCAAGAACAAGCCATAAGAATGCTGATGCCCTATCGAGGAGACCATGCCCTGATAACTGCAAACATTGTCAGCGAGCTGAAGAAAAAGGGGCTGTTCTCTGTAGAACGACCGCCGTCGATGACCATTGGCAACCTGAGGAGATCCACAAAGACCAAAAATTAGATCCAGAACTAAAAGTTATCCGGTGGAAGGACGAAGACCGCAAACCTACGTGGCAATAGATTTCCCGAGACTCACCAACCATAAAGTCGTACTGGGCTCAGTGGAACTCCCTCATCCTAGAGAATGGACTTCTGAAGCGCGTCCTGGAGACTCCAGAGGGGGGAAACGACAGAAAACAGATTGTAGTTCCCAGAAATAGGAAACAAGAGGTTTTGCGAGAGCTACATGATGGTAAAACTGGAGGACACCTGGGAGTGACGAAAACACTGGGAAGTTAAGAGAATGGTTCTATTGGGTGAACTGCCAAGCAGATGTTAAGGATTGGTGCCGGAAATGTACAGTTTGTGCAGCAAGTAATGGGCCTCAGAAGCGACCAAAAGGTCCGATGAAGCAATATAACGTGGGCAGTCCATTCGAAAGAATAGCCATTGATGTTGCCGGTCCATTTCCTGAATCCGACTGTGGAAATAAATACATTGTGGTGGTTATGGACTATTTTAGCAAATGGCCGAAGCGTATGCCTTGCCGAATCAAAAAGCCTTGACCGTTGCTGATGTCTTGTCAAGGAATGGATCAGTCGTTTTGGTGTTCCGTTGGAGTTGCACTCAGACCAAGGTAGAAATTTCGAGTCTACTCTTTTCCAAGACGTCTGCAAGCTCTTGAAGATCAATAAAACACGGACGACAGCATTACACCCGCAATCCGATGGAATGGTAGAACGGATGAATAGAACCATTAACCGCCATTTGTCAAAGGTAGTCTCTGACAACCAAAGAGACTGGGACCAGTATCTGCACTTGTTTCTAATGGCATATCGTTCGTCTGTGCACGAGTCGACGGGTCAGACCCCGGCCAGTATTATCATGGGACGAGAATTAAGACTACCATGAGATTTGAAGTTTGGATGTTCCCCAGAAGAAGAGACCGCAGGTGAGACTATGTCAGCCAGCTACGTCAAAAGATGAACGACATCCATGAACGAGTCCGGTTAAACATCGAGAATGCCAGTGCCCGAATGAAGGACTACGACATCAAAGCCGAGGACGGGGAATTCCAAGTTGATGATCTTGTTTGGTTGTATAACCCGCAACGTCGTCGTGGATATTCGCCCAAGCTACAGAGATCTTGGGAGGGGCCGTACCAAATTGTGAAGAAAATCAACGATGTTGTCTACAGAATAAAGAAGTTGCCTCGGGGAAAACCAAAGGTCGTACATTTCAACAGGTTAGCCCCTTATGCCGGAAGTCATGACAGTGAAGATGACCAAGCCCAAGTCCGCAGCATCCAACCACCCGATTACGAGATGACCTTCGAACGGTTTATGACACTGTACTCTAATGGGCAGAAAGTGCAGCACGACGTGACCACAGAGGAACCCCGAGACCTGTTTGAGGTGCCCATAGAATATGCCCTTGCTCATTGTGTGGCTCGAGATCTCCGGATGTCCAGAGGAATAGCCAAGGTGTTTGCCAACAAGTACGGCCAGTTCCAGAAGCTGCGGGAGCAAGATCCAGCGGTAGGGAAGGTCCTTCATCTCGAAGATAAACAACCAGTGGGTACCAGAGACATCTTTTATTTGGTAACGAAAACATTCTCGCAAGACAAGCCAACATATAGCGATCTTTGGAAGACTCTGGTAGAATTGAAGAATGTGATGATGGAGAAGAATCTGAGGAAATTGGCGGTCCCGAAGATAGCCTGCGGGTCGGATGGACTTAATTGGAGGGTGGTGAGAAGTATGATGGAAACAATCTTTCGATTCAGTGGCATCAACATCCTGGTAAGCTGTCTCAATATTAGCAGCCCAGGTTCGAAGACCGTTGACTGCTACTTCCACCAAACTTCCCGTTGTCGAAATGGAGAGTCCTGCAAATATCGTCACACCAGGAAGGATTCTAGGACATTCCGGGACGAAATGGTCTTAAGGAGGGGGCAATGTTACGAGAATTTATCCGACAGCTGGTGCAATCGGCCATCAACCATTTCATGGAAGGGACATTATTCCGATAAATTCTGGGCACCCGAAATGTTTGTCTCTCAACCGGCGGACCGCTGCCGTTACTGGGAATTCCTTTAAAACTTCCAGAACATGAAAGAGTTTCCCGATGGTTCGTGGACGTACCAGACAATTCCAAGATAAATATATATAAAAGGAACAGCTGGCGATAGGAGGCATTCAGTTTTCGACGGTCGTATGTACAGTTAAGATAAAATGTAAATAGTAGTTTCTGTGAATATAAATTGTGCAAAAGTAGTGGAAATAAATTAGAATGAGTTGGACTGTGTTTTTAAATAAATCCAAGAACTGAACTGAACCCGAGTGTGAAAATAAAAAACATTACACTATATATGGAACACCCTGTAAAATTACTACTTGATATATCAGTTTTTTTTAAGCGAAAAATGTTACATATTGCCATATTCCGAATTTTAAATAAAGGCTAAGCTGATGCAAGTATCTAATCTTTGGGGCATGTGGCGGAACCAAATGATTAATAGTGTATTACCGAACATGGAAGTAGTTTTTTCCCTATACCTTACCGTTTCTGTCAATGTAAAGGACATAAAATGTATGCCAGATTTTAAGTCAAGCTATAAGCTTTGCAACAAAAAAAGATTCACCAAAAACAGTTCAGTAGTTATTACGTGATGACGTAACAGACAAATAAACAAACAAACAAACAAACAAACAAAAAACTACAATTTTATAATAGTATAGATAGATGATAGAATAGATTTGAACTAAATATGCAATATAGTATAAGTTTGATAAGAAAAGAAAGAAATGCTTTCACTTGGTATCCATAAATGTGAAAATTAAAAAAGTTTTGTACATTTTACATATTGAACTTATTGAAGTATGAAATAAACCTGCTTTCTGTTTCTTCTCAAATTCCCGCACGCGACTTAAAACATCTGATACTGTTGATCTGATGGTGCAGGAACAAACAATTTTATTCTTTTTTCGTTAAACACTCAGCGATTGTGCATAATCAAACAAAAACTGACATTTATGTAATTTAAAATTATTCGTCCATTTACAGATAGGTAGAAAACGAAATTTACAGTGTATCATAAAACTAGATAACGAATAACTCCTGGTAACCTGCCACTAACTAGAACAAGAAAATATACCACCGGTCAATGATTTACATTTTTCTATGAAATACACTGACAGTTGATAATATAGAGGTTATATATAATTAGAAAGTATTAATAAATTTACCAAAAAAATAAATAAATATAATTCATCACAACTCAGAGGTCAGGGAGAGTCGATTGAATGGTATATATCTTGAGTTATCTAAAGACAGAATAGGTTTATTAGATCTTTTTTCAAGGGCGGACCCAGGGATAAGCTTCTTGTGTTGGGGGGGGGGCACCTCATACGAAATTAACCTAAGTAGAGGGAAGGAGCTTTAGATACGATGTAGTTCCTGCTCTATTACATTAAAAATAGTTGAGCATCGGTTTAAATCCTCAGAAATTACTTTATTTTAAAGCCACTAAAAAAATACTAGACAGAGGCCAAAACAGAATAGTCCTGTTAATTTAAAGAAGTCACAAAAAAATTGCTTCCAGAAAATATGATCTTACGACGTATTTTGTTAGTTTTTGAAATGAATTCAAAATAAATTTTTAAAAAATAAAGAATTAAATGTTTTATTTATATCATATATACGATTTCAGACAACCATCAATGCAGATTGTAATCTGATTTACTGGTTGCCTACGAGTAAAAGGTTTTCAACTTATAGTCTTTGAATATATAGATGTAATGGCTTTTATGTTCGAGGGTTATAGTTCTGTATTACACATTATAGACACATAGATTGTTGGGAAATGTTAAATTTCCAACAATGTATTTAATAACAAGATTTGACAAAAATTTACTTTCTAAGAAATTTAAGTGCCACATGTTAATTAGTATACTTACTATACATGTTTTTGTTATCCATATTTACTGTTTTTATATTTCTACATGGATCAAGTCTTCCTTCAACATATATCTACAAAGTATTTACAAAAAATGGCATTACATTTTCAAAATTCATTTGTATCGTACATGATGTAGAAATTTAGTTTTTTAATATTTTAGACACAGCAGAAGTTATAAAAGGATTAATTTTATTTAGTAAATTAATAACAAAAGATTATTGAAGCGAAAGATCTTAACGGAGGCCCACACTTACACATATGAAAATAAATGAGCAAGGGAATGAAATGCATAAATTTCATTTTCGACATGATACGACCGACCGACGGTTACATAAACACTCCAATTCACTCTTTGTGATAGATTAAATTGGAGACTTGACATACGTCAGAAATTAAAAAGAAAACCAAAATAAAAGGTATTTTGGTATTAAATTTTTATATTATCAACGCACATAGACTCATAGAAGGATACATATTAAGCAAAACATGTCATTTGTTTATATCATTTTATTATTGTAATAAACAAACTACGTTTACCACTCAATAGTTATTCCTTTTTTAATATTATGTCATTATTAATTAATTTTATGTGCCATTTTCAGGTCACATTAATTGATTAAAACTCATTTTAATATTACATAGAATAAGAACTTAACAATTTTAATTAGTTGCTACCGTTGAATGTATAGGTATATATATTTATTGTTTTGTATAATTGTTATGTGTTTGTTTGTGTTTGTAGTGGTATCAGCTAAGAACAAAACGAATTTTTCTTTAACATCTTCTAATATTTATTCAGATGAACAAAACTATTCACAAACATTTACTCAATATCCAAACTTATATTTATTTCCAGATATATTTAAATTATAAGGAATGAAATTAGGATTAACATTTGAGTCGTAACACAATAGTGACAATTATTTTAATTCACCTGAAATTTATAACCATTTGTCTCAAATGTCTCAAATGACTGCCCCTCTTTTTTATTTATACCTACACAATGCAAATTGGTACTTTGTTTTACAAATGTAATATAATTATTTTATCACTCTAAAATATATTACTATTAACCTGGGTGTATATTACATTTTGAGAATGAATAATTCAACACTTACTGATAATGACAAACTAATTAAAACGCTTTTTTTAGGTAACGATGTTAGAATTTAGATTTTTCCGTTTCAACAATTTTGCCTATAAACATAATTTTACTTTAAGTTAGTAATACTTGATGTGTTATAATTAATATTAAAGTTAGAGAATCGCCATTTCATAATTTAGTTTGAATTTTTTTCTAGACCGTTATACAGTGAACCACTACATACTACTACGAGAATGAAACTTATTTACACCAGTAAAGATAGATTTTTAAGTGACATAAAATTCAACATCAAACCACTTAACCCATCACATAAATAATAGTTTGTAAATCATACCTGACATAATTTTAACAGCAAACTTGTAGAAGTAAATTATTTGAGCGTTTAAAAAACTCATATGTATGGAGTATTTTCGTTTCTTGCTTATGTGTAAAAAGTAATGATCGGTTCATAACGCCGTCAATAGAAAAATTGTATAGAATCAGAAAATCTTCAAAACGAGTGTTTAATAAATTTTGATCGAAGCAAAGCAAAGTTGGAAAAATCGAGTTAATGATAAAAAAATCATAACCTGGTAATATAAGCTGGAACCTTAAGTAAATAACTTGTAGAAATATTTTGCAGAACGTATTGTATTAACCACGATAGATAGATAGCGATATTTAAAATATATTTTGAAAGCTTATAAAATGCACTTCACTTCCTATATCTTGGATTTTTGTTATATTTTTATCAAATATATTAATACTGTTTTTGAACTTTGGCTTAAACGACGGACCCTTACTTCTCCTTCGATGAGTTGACAGTAGCGTATCCAGTCAGTGGAAAAAAATAATTTAATTGACATCAGTAAATTGCATACAGGGAACTATTAACTTAATAAATCAATGGAAAAATACACCAATACGGGCAGGTAATAATTATCTAAATAAAAACGTAATAAACTGCTGAGAAATTTTCATTTCGTGCCCCCACCTCAAGAAAATCCTGGATCCGTTTATTTGCCTTGACAGCTACTGTCAGAGCACCGCTGTGGCCATATGCGTACATTTAATGCAATATTTAATATTATTTTAAACCAATTTCTTGAAATTATAGCGAAAATCCAAGATAGACACATTGAAATGGCATGTATGAAGCTTCAAAATATCTTTAGTATGTCCCGGTCATATTAGTCTCGATAATACGGTGAGACGTGCAAAATATCTGTCTATATTATTTTAATTCTAATTCTTCAAACACTACTTATTGAATAATATCTATCTTGAGTGTATATAAACTTAACATCATAAACTATCGTTTTGACGATGATTAATATTCCAGAATGAGTTACTAGAAACTTATAAATTTTTGAGAAAAAAAACACTTTTGGTCAGTTTTTTGAGTTTACTCATTAATGATCCAATCTGGATGTATAAAAGCTCATTAAGAAGGATTTCCCATTCGCTACAAGTTTTCTGTAGCAGGCATTACAATTCTTTCATTACTTTTCATTATATAAGTAAAAAAACTAAGAAATTCGAATTTTTGCAGTTTTTTATTGTTTCAATAGTTTACTTCTACGAGTTTGCTTTAAAATCTTCGTAATAATATATCTATAAATTGTTAGACGTGATGGTATGAGCGAATTGCTGTTGAATTTTATGTCCGAAATTTTGTTAAATTTTGCTCTATAAACTGGTGTGAATGTAATAATACTAAATTTAAGGATAATCTGAACGTCAAATTTATATAGCGAGATCTCAGGGTTTCTAGGAATTGAAGATATGTTTTCACAGCTCAAGTTTATTTAATTAATTTGGTTGATTTGGCAATATTGTGGAAATAAAAGCGCTAACGTAAATGTACAGATAGTTAATCTGAACAGTTATTTGTGCAAGGGAGTGAAAATATCATTTGTGTTTGATTCCAGTCGTTACCTAGGAGATACTTATGGAACTACTAAAATTCGTAATGCTTGGAAGTTGTTGGAAGTAACAGGTGTAATATGTTTACTTATGATTTATTTACATTATCATTGGGAACTCATTTCAATACGGTCCTGTAAGACATATGCATAAAAGTTATCCAGAATAAAATTAATTCGTTTCCGGAAAATTGATGTTAGGTCGCCCGGCAGAACTGTTACGTTAATGTTTGGCATTGCTCCAGGTGTAAAAGCAGTCTTATTTATGCAAATGTATACAAGCCAAATAGAAATTTGCTACAATTTCTTGATTCGTTTACCACATCATTAACCACAAACTGTTAGTGAATCTTTACCGTACAAAATGTCTCATTTGGTGTTGACTCTTCTAATGTTGTAAGTATTTAATAGCTTTAAATTTTTGTACAGTTATGTCTTAAGTAATGACATTACAAACATTTGGAAATTGGCACAGTTTGAAAGTAATTTTCAAGGTTTGGTATTAATTATAGATATGTGGGTTATATGGCATTAATATGTTGTTCGGTAAAATATAAATTTATATCATCATAGATCTTTTTGGTAGAATATTTGAAAGTATGTATATTGATACAATTCTTAAAACTTTGAACGAAAAGCACAGAAGATAAAAAATGAAATATGATCGGCATTTCAATTTTAACCCGTTCATACACAAATGTAGGAAACTTTCTCAGTTACTAGAAACACCTGTTTATTGATTTTAATACTCACCGGTTATTTTTGGTTCGCTTATACATAAAAAACATTACAATTTTATTTTTCCTTTCGTAAAGCCTTCTGCTCTTTAATAATTAGAAAAATGGGTTTTTCGAAAATATATTTGGATATATCTTTTTTACGATTTCATATCTATTTGTTTTTTATTTAGACCTATCCCAATTGTCATAAAAACTGAATTGTGGCAATTTGTCTTTAAATTATGACAATAGGTTTCGCTTTATTTCGGTTTCCCTAGTGAAATATACGTATACTAGTGCAACAAATAGCTATACCCTATAATCTCTGTTCTCATGTGATGATAAATAGGACAACAAATTGCAAAGCTTTAACTTGTTATAAATAGAATAAGAGTGTTCTCTCAGATATGAAGTATACTGTTTACGTACTTTTTAGTTTTGAATAAGATTTTGTTTATTATTTTGTTAGTTGGATTAGGTACACCTTAATTGTGACTAACTATAGGAATGTCGACTTAATTATAGATAATTAGTGTAAGTACGTCTTTCACTTTTGAATTGCAAGTATATACTCAAGCAGAAGAAAACAAGAAGTAAATTAACCAATTTTGTAACAAAGATCCGATGAATTTTGATGTGTCATGAAGTAATTAATAATGAGTAAATTTTATTGGTCTTTTCTTCGGTGTAATAATTAACTGATACTACAATTGCAATTTCCACAATTTACGTTTTCTTAAAAAACTGTCCGACCCGTTTCGACTAATGTCTTTGTCAAGGAACTAGACTAACTGGGTATTTCTTGAAGGAGTTGTGTTTATATTCAAGGAGTGATATAATTACCAGGTACTTAATTTTGAACAGGATTATATAATTTTATTATAGGTAAAATGATTAACTAAAGAGGTTTATCAAGGGGGAATTATTTATTTCTGTCTGGTCGTTTAGCAACTTATCCGTATTTTTAAGTTTATTAATCTCTAATGATTCTAAAAGGTTTAATTTATTGCCTTTATTTTCTGAATGTAATAATTTAAAATTTTCGTCGAAAAGATGATTTTCTGTTACTAAATGTTCAGCATAATTGGAATCTGTTTTTTGATTAATGAAAGAATTACAGTGCTCATAGATACGTTTTTTACCCGCTCTGCCGCTTTGACCAATATAGGCTTTAGGGCATGATCCACATGATAATTTATAGACTCCAGATTTATTTTTTGGATCGATTTTTGATTTGTTATTTTTGATAAATTCTCTAAGACTATTGTTTGTTTTCAATGTAACGTTAATATTCTGTTTTCTTAAAAAGGATGCTATTTTTAAACTTGGTTTGCCAAAATAGGTTATACTATTATATGAATCATTATTGGTTTTGCTGTCTGGGTAAACTTCTCTTAATGCCTTTTGTGTTTTTGATTTGCAAAGATATTTTCTATTAATTCGGCCTCAAACCCGTTATTTACTGCTATCTGTTTGATTATGTTTAATTCTTTCTGGAAATTATCTGGTGATTGTTGTATGGAAATTAATCTATGAATCATACTATTGTAAGCGGAAAGTTTTTGTTGATATGGGTGTATAGAAGTGCGGTGAATCGTTAGATCGGTTTGAGATGGCTTGTGAAACATTGAAAACTCGTGTTTGCCATTTACTTTGTTAACTGTTAGATCTAGGAAATTGATTTTATCATCTTGTTCACACTCTATCGTAAATTTAATATTTGGATGGATATTGTTTATAAAATTGAGAAACGTTTCTAGTTGTCTGTTCGTCCCTACGAAACAAGCTAAAATATCGTCTACATATCTATACCAATAAATAAAACTTTTAGCCAATACGTTTTGGTGAACTTTGTTTTCAATATTAGCCATGAAGATTTCTGCGAGTATGGAACTCATAGGTTTCCCCATAATCAATCCTTCGTGACTTGTGTAAAAAACATCATTGAATTGAAAATAATTTTGTTTAAGGCATGTTTCTAATGCTGTTAATATATCTGTTTTTATTATTGGGTTAATGTTGTTTTTATCTAATATGTCGGAAATTATAGTGATAGTGTCTGATGGGGGTATACTGGGGAATAAATTCTAAACGTCAAAAGAAATTAATTTGGCATTAGACGGTAGACTAACATTTTTAATTTTCTCTACAAGTTCTAAAGAGTTTTTAACACTGAATTTTGAATGAAAGTTGCAGGAATATTTAATAATATTTATTAAAATTTTTGAAATTTTATGAGCTAGAGCTGTCATATATTCCTAAATAGAAACAGAGATTGCTTTAAATAAATATCCTGATAATTTTAGTAACAAATATATTTCCGCAAACATTATAAAATCTCAATTTATGAAAGACAACTGTTATACGCATGATCATAAAATAGTAAAATCAATTAAAGACAAAACCCAACAAGACAACATAATATTCACCCTTGAGGATAAAGGCAATACAATAATTGCTATAAAAAACACCGATTATATAGACAAAACAATGAATTTTTTGAATTCTGGTACATATCAGGTCCTTACTAAAGACCCCATAGAATTTTTTTAAAGGCAAATAAAATCTTTAATACAAAATACAACAATATTCCAAGATATTTCAAAATTTAAATTGATTCAGATGAACCCACAACCACCACAACTGTATTCATTAATCAAACTCCATAAACAAAATTACCCTATCCGTCCAGTGGTATCATATATCACAGCTCCAGCTTATAAAATTTCAAAAGTTTTAATAAATATTATTAAAGATTCCTGCAACTTTCATTCAAAATTCAGTGTTAAAAACTCTTTAGAACTTGTAGAGTAAATTAAAAATGTTAATCTACCGTCTAATGCCAAATTAATTTCTTTTGACGTTCAGAATTTATTCCCCAGTATACCTCCATCAGACACTATCACTATAATTTTCGACATATTAGATAAAAACAACATTAACCCAATAATAAAAACAGATATATTAACAGCATTAGAAACATGCCTTAAACAAAATATTTTCAATTCAATAATGTTTTTTACACAAGTCACGAAGGATTGTGGGGAACCATATGAGTTCCATACTCGCAGAAATCTTCATGGCTAATATTGAAAACAAAGTTTACCAAAACGTACTGGCAAAAAGTTTTATTTATTGGTATAGATATGTAGACGATATTCTAGGTTGTTTCGTAGGGACGAACAGACAACTAGAAACGTTTCTCAATTTTATAAACAATATCCATCCAAATATTAAATTTACTATAGAGTGTGAACAAGATGATAAAATCAATTTCCTAGATCTAACAGTTAACAAAGTAAATGGCAAACACGAGTTTTCAATATTTCACAAGCCATCTCAAACCGATCTAACGATTCACCGCACTTCTATACACCCATATCAACAAAAACTTTCCGCTTACAATAGTATGGTTCATAGATTACTTTCCATAAAACAATCACCAGATAATTTTCAGAAAGAATTAAACATAATCAAACAGATAGCAGGAAATAACGGGTTTGAGGCCGAATTAATGGAAAATATCCTTGCAAATCAAAAACACAAAAAGTCATTAAGAGAAGTTTACCCAGACAGCAAAACCAATAATGATTCATATAATAGTATAACCTATTTTGGCAAACCAAGTTTAAAAATAGCATCCTTTTTAAGAAAACAGAATATTAACTTTACATTGAAAACAAACAATAGTCTTGGAGAATTTATCAATTTTTAACAAATCAAAAATCGATCCAAAAAATAAATCTGGAGTCTCTAAATTATCATGTAGATCATGCCCTAAAGCCTATATTGGTCAAAGCGGCAGAGCGTGTAAAAAACGTATCTATGAGCACCGTAATTATTTCATTAATCAAAAAACAGATTCCAATTATGCTGATCATTTAGTAACAGAAAATCATCTTTTCGACGAAAATTTTAAATTATTACATTCAGAAAATAAAGGCAATAAATTAAACTTTTTAGAATTATTAGAGATTAATAAACTTAAAAATACCGGTAAGTTGCTAAACGACCAGACAGAAATAAATAATTTCCCCTTAATAAACCTCTTTAGTTAATCCTTTTACCTATAATAAAATTATATAATCCTGTTCAATATTAAGTACCTGGTAATTATATCACTCCTTGAATATAAATACAACTCCCTCAAAAGACATTAGTCGAAACATTAGTCGAAACGCGTCGGACAGTTTTAAAAAAAAAAACGTAAATTGTGGAAATTACAGTTGTAGTATGAGTTAATTATTATAATGAATTTCCAACAAGTATCGGCCGAATCAATTCAGTATTTTTTTCGGTGTACCTATTAAGGTACCTTTTTTTCTTCTACCTACCTATTCTTTCTCACCTCTTACATTCACAACTGTATATTTCAACTACTAGGAGGCCTTCCTATGTTGTCCAATTAGTTCTTTGTTCTCAGACTTTTCTGTTCAGATTTAATAGTTACAATTGGTCTCCAATATTTTTAATTCTTATTCCATCAGCTTTGGAATAACCTTTGCTATCCTAAAAACCTCATTCATTATGTTTGTACATGGTTTTCCTGAATTTGCACTTAGCTAGCTGATCATTGGTATATAGCAATTGTTTTGTTAATTATTCGCAATCTTACCGTTAGCAATATAGTGAATAATTTGTTTATTTTTAGTTAGTTGCCATCGCTATAATAGTAGTAGTTTCTGCATGACTAAGGAGGTAAATAATTCATTTGTGTTTTCTTTGTTTACAGTGATTACTAAAAAACTTAAGTATCTAACTAAGAATCAAAGTAGAATACAAGCTATATTTAGAAATTGTACGTAGCACCAGTTGGCTTCTTCTAGAAATATCTAGCCCAGCGTTAACTGAGAGGTAACAGCTGTACAGCTGCTTTGTCAATAAGTTTTCCTGTATAATATATTTCAATGTATATTGTAAGTTACTTATGTGTGATGTGACGCATTTTTTACTAAAAAGAAATAGTTAACTAAATCGAGAGGAAGCGAAGAAACCGACAATCTTTTCAGTCTATCTATTACACGTTTTGAGAACCAAAAACCAAGTGATAACGATTTTTACAACAAATAATAGTCTAAGATCAAATTTGATCAAAAAAAATCGGAAACCATTACTCAAAGTTCCAAATATTGTGTGTACAGAGTGCGTTCTATGTGCTCTTACTACAGGTTGATGTTGCATCTGAGATATATATGAAAAATTACCTATATATGTTCTAATGACATAAAATTATTTTAAAAAAATGTCATAACAGATATTTTGTTATCGGTTGTAGTCAGTTTATCTCCTTTTGCATATCATCTTCATTCACAGCAACTAATACTAGGCTGATCTAGAAAACTTAGAAATATAAATCTCATCTTTTTAAGACCAAAGATAATTTTGACGCTAACAAAAGAGTGGAAGGAATAAGAATAAGGGTAACAAGAAATACTGAACACAAGGAAGTAAACAAGATATTGTATTGTCGTTTTCACAGTCGGGTTCAGTTAATTTCTTGGATTTATTTAAAAACACAGTCCAACTCACTCTAATTTATTTCCACTACTTTAACACAATTTGTATTCGTAGAACTATTTACAATTTATGTAAAACACCTGATCTTTACTATACGACCATCGAATACAGAATGAATGCTCCCTCATTCTCTCTATTTATATATTTCTTCTCGGAATTCTCCAGAACGTAGAAGAGCTACCGAGACCAGACTAAATTTTTCGAGAAATATATCAAATCAAACCTAGAAATATCGGAGGAATGCCGCTTCCACGAATATTCGAGGAATTCACGTCACAATATAGAAAATTTAAAGAGAAAAAATTGTAACAAAAAAGTGAGTAATTTCAAGAATGTTAGCATAACTTAAAAATTAAAAAGGAACCATTCTAATAATCTCATAGATCAATCAGCAAATGAAACAATAGTTTTCAGTGACAGAGTGTCGAAGTGTCATTTTAATATCAATAGGAAAAATTAATTCCCATTGACCTAAAAATCACTCTGGATATCATTGTTAGCTTCTCCGTCATTATTGGATAGTTTGTTATAAAATTTGGGACGGAATTATTTCAAATAACTGAGAATATAATGATACAGTCAAATTTTTAATTCAGAAATTCATAGCCTACTTTTTAAAATACTTGGTTGGGCGTTCCTTTCAAATGTATCGATTAAAATCTGACAACTAAAATTAGAGAGGTAACAGTTTATAATGTGCTTGATTTGTTCATTAATACTAGTGTATAGAGAAACGTTTCTATTATTGTGTACTTTTTGTTAGAGATGGATCCAGACAAAAGCTTCCTGTAGGGCAATCTAATGTCTGCGAGTGGCGGTCCCGTACTAAATATACCCAAATAGATGGGATGGAGGCTTTTCTATAGATTTGATACTGATCGGAGATTTAAGTCTATAAAATCGTATAACATTTTTCTTGGTTACTTGCACAGAACTTTATGTAATTTAGGAATGATTGTTGAGGAAGGCTTTTGTTATTCTGTCAATTTATTGGGGTTTTCTCTCCGTACTTCTGTTCTGGAACAGATAACTGTTGTGGTCTGGAGTCGTTGTCAATTACTGCATGTTTATATTTCACTTAAGTTATTCGAGCCAATAAACAAAATTAAACAAACTGTGTGATAATGAAAATGACGAAATTATCAATGTTTCATCAATTATATAAATAGGGTGATTGTTATTTTCTTTATTAGGTCTTATGAGAACTACTTTTCATACAAAGATGAAATATGAATTTCGTAATGATGCTGTGGTTGCCATTACCAATAAATTGTAACGAAGTAGTTTGATTTAATAATACCAAAACGGAATATAATGTATATATTTTGATATTTGCAGGTTAACAGTACCAAGCCAAGTTGTATTCTGTGGTTTGTATCAAGACCTACCTTGTTCTGAACAGAACACCGCTTATCTCCAAAGAACTTCTCCACGATATCCCTTACAAAATGCTACTAAATGCGTTGATATCACTAGTGTGCGAAACATCAGGCTCAGTCGAAAAGTTCTCAAATCTCCATTTTACGCTAATTTTCTTGAAAAAACACGAACTGCGGACACACTTTATGCAGATCACATGAATATTACAAAATTTCCAATTTTTGTGGTCCGTAATCTACCAAATGTGCAAACCATCGATCTATCAGGGAATAGAATCAGGAGAATACCTCCCAAAATGTTCAAAATTGCGACAAAACTGGACAAGCTCTTGATTGCTGATAATCAAGTTGTCATCCCGAGAAGAAAACCCTTGATATCATCGAGAACAGTTAAAACTTTAATGTTAAGTAACAACGGCATAGATCAGCTTTATCGGGAGACATTTGCAATGGTGCCTACTTTGGAAGTGCTTTATTTAGACAGTAACAAACTGACAACAATTACACCTATTGGCGGTATGTTACCAAATTTAAAATACCTTCATTTAGGTAAAAACTATTTAACCAAAATACCTCAAAAGGATTATATTTCACCATCTTTGGTTTTCTATATTACAAAAAGTCAGCAAGATAAAAACAACATAAAGAAAAGAGAAACTAGTCGCTCAAAAAAAGTCTTAAAGACATCTATAACAGGGTTTTAATTATTGATTAATAACGCCTAATAATAACTAGAAAAAGCTTCCAATTTTATTTTAATTTTAACTGTCTATTTAAGCATTTTTTTCTATAACGCCGATTGTGATACTAATTATACTTTTGTGATTGTTTAATGAATTGTAATTATTTATAAATTTTATTAAAGAAATTTTTCAACTACAATTTATTTTTTTTGTTCCTATTGTCTTTGCAAAATTTAAGAAGTTGTATTCTGCTGTATTTTTCATAATGGATGAAATATGCATATCCTACATTCTGTTGATTCTGATACTGTAGGATGAATATAATCAGACAGAATAGTGGAACTCTAGTGCCCATTAACCTGATTTGCTTCTCTGCCATATCTGGTTTACATTTGGTATGTATTCAGATTATAATTAATAGAAATATTTTTATTATGTGTGACATAAGGCTTATTAGTCTAATCCCAATACAAATTTTAGAATTTCCTGTCTTGGGAATATGGAAATTTTCTTGTTGTGTAATGTTTTTAACAGGTCAATTAAAACCCACACATTATGAACTTTAATTAGTTTATAGTTTAACGACTTCCGTATAGACATGGTCGATACCGTGGGCCTTAGCAAGTTTAGTCTGGACCTATTTCTGCTGATATTCTGGAATAGTTTTATGAATTACACATATGAAAATAAATGAGCAAGGGAATGAAATGCATAACTTTAAATTTCATTTGTTTCGACACGACACGATCGACCGACCGACACCACACACAGCCTGGACCTTGAAATACCCATCCAATTCAGTCCTCTGCGGAAAAACAGGGACCAGGGACCTTCTTTTAAAGAAAATCAGTAATAAATAGGAAATAAACCAATAAGTAATATACAATATCTGCACCAAATTTGCTTTTCGTTCTAATAAACACTTCGATTCCCTCTTTGTGAAATATTAAATTGGAGACTTGACTTACGTCAGAAATTAAAAAGAATATCACACACAAAGGAAAATTGGAATCAAATTTTCATATTATCAACGAATATAGACACATAGACGGATACACTTTAACCATTGTTTACATCGGTTTGGTATTGTAATAAACAAAGTACCGTTTATCATTCAATAAAGGCACTGATGTATTACATACATCGGGAACTTTTATATCCGCTAAATAACATAATTGAGTTAAAGACAAGTAGTCAAGAGTCTTAAGCGCACGGCTGCAAATCCAAAGTTCGTGGGTTCGAAAGCGAGGACAATTATACATTTTTTAAATATTATGTTATTATTAATTAATTTTATATACTATTTTCAATTCACATAAAATGAATAAAACTGATTTTAATATTACATAGAAAAAGAACAAAAATTTTAAATTGTTGCTACCGTATATAATTTTTTTAAAATGTTACATGATTGTAATGATGTTAACTAAGAACAAAACGAATTTTCTTTGACATCTTGTCTTCTAATAGTTACTCAGATGAACAAGACTATTTATACTCTCTTCGAGGTGTCATTCCTTTGTACGCAAGACAATATATATTATATATATCATATATTGTTTCTGGTCAGGGAACCTTCATCAGTTGCGCTTCCCACAATTGAATGTCTTCTCGCTTTGTACGCAAAGGAATGAAAAGTATTCAATAGCTCTGACAGGTGAAGTAACCTGAAAAATTTTATCGTGACATTCTGTCCTAGGAGTTAAGGGAGAACAGCAATTACACGGAACGGCTCCAGATTCGGAACCTCTGTGTGCTAATTCTCTCGATAATCCTAGATGTCCGTCTTACATTTCGCGTCTTCAAGACTATTTATATCCATTACTAAGAATGACACAAAGATAGAAAAATAGAGACACGGAGATAACGAGAGAAGGGAAGAATATTTCGTAAGAAGCTTTTGCTTCCATTGTTCAGTCTCAACTGACTGTCGCATTTTTTTTAGTAGCTTTCCCATTCGGCTATTATTTATTCTTGTTGTATGCAGTTGGTCTGAAACTTTGCTTTAAACATTTCTGTTAAGATTTTAACTTACTTGTGAATGCTGTGGTTGTTATGTTTTGTCTAGAATTCTTCAATTTTCTTATAAGCGTCTTTGTCCCTTTCTTCATTTGTTTACTTTTATATTTATTTGTGACTTGGTTTCTTAGAGTTCTACTTTCATTGACTAATTGTAGTATTTCTGTTTCCATCCATATTATTCGGTTCCTTGTGTAGTTAGTCTTAGCCCATTATGTTTTTTCGTTGATAACTACTTTTTTTTGTCCACGACTTGGTACTTGTCTTTCCGTCCCTTTATTAGGATGTTATTAATTGATTTTGTTTTATAAATTTCCTGAGTTGAGTTAAGATATTTCCCACAAAGAGATTATGGTTTGATAGAACGTCGATCTTTAGATATGTTTCTGCATTTTTTACAATCTTTTTGAAAACGTTTTCTGATAATAATGTCCACCCTCGTTCCCAGACAGTATTCCAAACAAAATGCCTTCGACACGTCATTTACCAACTATGGCATCGAAATTGCATATTAATATCTTTACTTTTTCATTTTTAATTGTATGAGGAAGTTCAGCTAGTAGATTATAGAAGTTTTCAGATTTGTCTACAAACGCTACAATATACAATATTCAAAGGGTTTATCTTGGAGTCCTACTAAATTAAAAGGTCCGAATGGTGAATAAAACACAATACTGCGCATTTCACATTTATGTTTACAATAAGTTCTCCTCCGTTTCTATTTACGTACTACTTCAGGAGTACTAAACCACTTACTTTATGTACGTTCATATTTCTTTAAGCTGGCCAGAACATTTCACTGAGACCAAGTATATATAGAGAGGTGCGATTATAGAGTTTGTTTACTTCTTTTGGGTTGTTCCTAGCCATCGTCACAATGATTCTTAATAACCTCTCACCATGCAAGATCTGCCACTTACCAACGGCAATCGTTTATTCTGTTTTGAATGTTTGACTTAAATGTAACCAAAGAGAATTAGGTGGGTGCCTTCCTAATCGTTTGAGTGTGACTAAGATTCACCACCATATTATTCATCTTGACATCCTTGCGAGCAGTTATAAGCAACAAGCTGTCATTTCTCAAATTATTTTTGGCAGTCCCAATCAGGGGCGGATCCAGACACCTGCCTTCGGGGGAGGGCGATATCATGCTTTAGGGGGATCCTGTACTAAATTTACCTAAATATAAATGTAAATCACGATTTTTGGGATATTATATTTAAATAGTCGTTCAGAGGTTTAAACCCATAGAAGTTACCTGCTTGTAGGCTCTTGGAGTTAAGATTGCTTCGTTTTAATATTAAATTTACTAACTTTGAGATCGCACTCATTTGATTTCATTCCTACCACCCATATCTGGCAGACATTGCCTTACCCGCTAGCTGGGAGGCGTCTACTGGGAACAAACAAACCACACACGGTCACCGAACATTAAGAATTGTAATAATTTATGTATATTCAGTAGAAAGATGATTTGATTCAACTTGTTTTTGATGTTCGGGGGAATTATAAACCAAAATAAAGAAAGGCGCATGTAAATAGATAATATGTTTGTTCATAGTAGCCAGTTGCCCACGATTAAAACGGTTTGAGAAATTCTACGTGTGAGTGTTGGCATAAACCAACTGCAGAGATCGCTGACTGGCGTAGAACTTTGAAAACCTATAAACAAATAAATAATAAAATCATTCAATTTTATAGTTCCGAAATATTTGTCACACATTCAAAATTCATTTGGTATACATTTCATTAACATCAATGAATTATTTCCACTTTGTATTGTAGGAAATTCAGTGAAGTTATAGTTTTGGCAACATTTCATGATATTCCCTAATTAAAGAACTCGTTTTAAAACAGTATAATAGAAGTAATATTGTCTTTATTATTTAATTTTTCATAACATTTGTAAGAATATTCCTAATGACTTGATAAAAGAAAGAAAGGATTTGTTATTAAATGTTATATAATTTAATGTCTACTTAATCATTTATATAATTATTGACTTGGATATTCCCTGAAAAAATATTCATATTCAAAAAGGAATCGATAATATACCGAAAAGAACTTGACACATTTAGAATTCTAGGCCCTATATTTTTTTCTTTTTCCCTGTATATTATTTTAGGTTTAATTAGAAACTTAATGAGGCATTTATTGTTTCTCGGAAAGGGTTGGGGTTATAAAATCTTTTTCATATATAACTTCAGCACTTAATTGAGGATAAAATGAAATAAGTTTTTTTTAGTTTCAAGCGAGGAAGAGGGTAGTTTTTCGTACTTATTCGGGTGCCGCCTGGTAGTGATAATATGCCTCCAAGAGGACTATTCTTTCCGGAATTAGCTATAGCAACTTTTGTTTACAGCTGGAATAGCGATTGTTTCTTGCAAAGGGTTGGGGTAATAAAATCGTTTCTCACCTAGAACTTTAGCCATTAATTAGCAATAATAGTCTAGTAATCTTTATGAAAGAGAGCATATCGTAATAAGTTGTTATCTTAATTTCAAGCGGTGTGAAATGAACTAGGAGATTGAGCGGATAGTTCTTAATATTTATCCGGATGTCATTTAACAACACTAAAATATGCCTCAAAGCAAGGCCGTAGCAGGAAAATTTTTTGAGGGGGGTGACGACTCTTACAGGTATTTCCAGTATGTAAGAAATGTACACAATAAACAAAATATTTCTATAAAAAAAGTTGTTAATTCTTTAAAATTTAATCTTCAATCTCAAATTTGGTGTTGGGGGGTGGGGGGGTTAACGCCCGAAACCCTGGGTACGGCCCTGCCTCCAAGAGATTCGGAGATATAGTGCTGGGAAAGTCAACTTTTGTCCTAAGCATAAACAGCAATTATTTCATGTGGAACTTGTGCAATTAATTAGCATTAAATATTCCACTGATGTTTACACCTGAAACAAGCCGAATATTTTGTTTATTATTTTCAGCGAGTACGAAATAAACTAGAGAATCGAGGCTGCAATTTAAGGTGTTTCGGCACATCTAATAGTAACTAATTAAACATGCACCTAGTATCATCCAAATGGGTATTCTAATTTTTGTTAAAGCTAGAAAAATCACTGACTCTCAAAAGGAATCGAGATATTAATTTATTCGTTGCGTAATAAATTAGCAATATATTTTAGAGCAGGTCTCAATTCGACTTTTTGAAATAGCTATGTAAGCTTAGATATAGAAGTGTAAGCTGGTAATGGTACTGTGTTTCTGCTTTCGTAACCGAAAATATTCTGCATACTTTTCACGTCCACTTCTGCATTTTAGCAATTTTATGTGGAAAAAATTCATAGATTCCAATAAAAAAATTGTTTGGGAGGCTAGTGTGTTTTTGTTGCTATCAATACACAAATATACCATACAAGTTTCTGTATGGGACTCTATTGGATGTTTTCAACAGTGTTTACAAATAAAAGCAGCAAGGGATTATTTGGAAGAAACATTCTATTCTTCGTTTACCTTTTTGCCTGTAGTTGTAGTCTGTTTTCGGATTAATTGTTAGAATATTTTCGTTTATGGCACATCATTATTTCATTTATCCTATAATTGATAATAATGATAATTTGTTCTACCTGGAGTTTATTACTCTACCTCGTCAGTAGATATTTTCTGTAGTGTTTTCAATGTATTTTGAATTTACTAAATCCGTGAATTCTGCTTCTGATGACACTATTATAAATAACGTGTTTTGATTTTTTTCATAAGTAGCATAACCAGCAATCCGCCCCGTGAGATCACTATTCCGAAGTGCTTGAACTATAGGTTTTATCGCTTTACACTTCAAACCCCATTTTTCATTTTTAGTGAGATTTTTTCCGGGTAAATTTTAAATAAGTCAGGTGATATACAACATCCTTGTTTTAAATTAAATCTTTCGTTAATGTCACAAAATCTAATGTTACTGATTTTCCGTACCTAACTTCGCTTTAATCTCTGTATAGCGATTTGACAAATTTTATCACTTCCGTTTTGCTGCGGTATTTTTTAGTTTCGCATATAACAAGAGATTTTACTGATTTCTCTCCCATTTGTTTTCAATTGTTAATGTAATGTAAAATATATGCCAATTTTTGATTTACAGTTAAGCTTCCTTTTTTGACACATGTTTCTAATGTTATTTCAAGTTGAACTTATTCTTGATCTATTCTAGTTGGTAGAACTTTGCCGAATATTTTATTCACTCTGGAGGTGCCTATTGTTTCTTGATCATATTTATTTTTTATGTATAATATTTCTAGTCACCATTTATTCTTGGCCCACTGAAATGAAATAACAATTTGGCATGCTGAAAAATTAGGTCTGACTCATCTTCTATCTTCTTCTTCTTCTATATACTGGTATCTGGTATACATTTTATCTCTCTACATTGACAGAACCGGTAGATATAATGAAAAAACTACTACCATGTTCGGAAAAACAGACTGGTTAGTCAATTGGTTCCACCACATCCACCAAATATGTGATACTCGCATCAGCTCAGCTTTTATTAAAAATTCGGAATATGCCAATGCAACAAGTTTCGATTTTCAAAAACTTCAACTGATGTATTAACTGTAATTTTACAGGTGTTTGATACACAGGATTTAAAAAACCTTGAAAAAAAGATAGATGTAGTAGGTGGTCCGTAAGTAGCTGCATATATACAATGTGCTTGCAATACTGGGGCAGTTATTGAAAAACAGGTGGAGCTGAATTATATTTATACAGTGTGGATAACAAAATGTTATATTGTTAGGGTCTTAGTAATTGCATATACAAGGTGCGTGACATAAGGGTAAAATAGAATTAGATTTATACAGGGTGGATACAAAAATATGTTATGTAAGCAGTTAGGTTATTTGAATTTTCTTGAGCTATTATTATAGTTATGAAATGGGTTGAAAAAATGTTAGAAGCAGTTGTTTATACAGGCTGATTGAAATATAAGGTGGAGTGGTTAAAAACTTGTTTTATATCCACAAGTAGTTACATATATAGGATGGTTGAAATATGTATAATAATATAATAATATAATTTTCTTAAATTATTATTATAGTTATGAAATGGGTTGAAAAACATGTTAGAAGAAGTTGTTTACACAGGGGGTTGAAATATAGATAGAGTGGAATTATAATTTATGGAGTGGTTAAAAATTGTTTTATATCCACAAGTAGTTCACAAGTTTACACGTAAAATATTATAGGATGGTTGAAATATGTAGCAGAGTATAATTATAGCTATACAAGTGGGTTTAAAAAATATTATAAAGCAATGTTATGATGTACAAGCTGTTTTATATACCGGATAGATGAAATATAAGGTGGAGTAGAATTCTAAGTATACAGGGTGGTGTAAAAATGTTATATTGGGTGACTCATAAGTAGTTACAAATAAAAGTTTGTTCAACTATAGCGTGGAGTAGAATAATAATTTTATAGTGTAAGTAAAAAAAAATGTTGTATAGGGTAGAGCATGAGCAGTTGCATATATGGAGTACTTGGAATATGTAGCGAAGTAAAATTATCGTTACATAGTCTAATTCAAACAAGGTTACAAAAACTGTTAATGAAGGATGGTTTAAATGAAGTGTGGAGAGAAATTATATTTTACACTGTGCTTCAAAAAATACCAGGAAAAATTGTAACGTAGCTCATAATCAGTTGCGCAGATAGAATATTTGAAATATAGGGAGGAGTAAAGTTGACTAGTATAATATTTAAAAATTGTTACATAGGGTGCCCCATAAGCAGTTGCAGTTTTGGTGAAATTTTTGGGAATTGATGGATTTATATTTGTAAAGGGTAGTACAAAAAATCTCAAACTGGGTAGCGGAAAAGTAGTTGCACATACAAGGTGATTGAAATAGAGTGTGGATAAAAAATTGGTCGAAAATTTGTTTAAGATAGAATATGAGCTGTTGCATATATGCAATATCTGAAACATGGGGCGAAGTAAACTTATAATCTGACTGAAACATGTTAGAAAAAGTTGCAGATAAGGGGTGGTTGACACATAAGGTGGAGACAAATTATATTTCCCACGATGGTTAAAAAATGTCTCAAAAATGGTTATTTAGCGTAGTCCATAAGCAGTTGCATAGATAAGATAGTTGAAATATAAAGTAAATCAGTTTTATGTTAAGTGTTTAAAAAATTTATATTTGGTGGCCCCTAAGCAGATACATATACACCGTACTTAAAGTACAGGATAGGTCAAAAACTAATTAACAAGTAAGTTATAATGAGTGAGTAATTAGCAGCAGTATACACAAGATAGTTTAAATATAGATGGAAGTAGAGTTATAGCTATAGAAGGCAGTTCTTAAAAATACTGAATAAATTAATTGTTATTTAGGGTGGACATCAACAGGTTTAGGTG
Source organism: Octodonta nipae (assembly GCA_034190945.1). Classification (NCBI taxonomy): domain Eukaryota; kingdom Metazoa; phylum Arthropoda; class Insecta; order Coleoptera; family Chrysomelidae; genus Octodonta; species Octodonta nipae. The sequence goes on from CM067216.1 coordinate 78,601,579, forward strand.
AAATATGTTGCGGATTAGTGAATTTAGTTATACAGAATGGTACAAAAAATGTTATATTGGGTGGCCTATAAGTAGTTGTATATAGAAGGTGGTTGAGATCGGGGGCTTAGTAGAATTATAGTTTCACCGGGTTGATTAAAAAATGTAAAAAAAAATTGTTATATAAGGTCCTATGAGAGGAATACGGCAGAGACTCTGCCCAATTTTGTACAATATTACTATGAACCATATAATCTTAAGAACAAAAAAACGAGAGTGGTTTAGAAAGTATGCCCATAAAATAATTATTGTTTGTTACCCCGAGTATACAGACCTGAAGGCTGACAGCTTAGATGACCTGCAACCCAAAATATCAGTGCAGCATCATAGGAGTATAACAAGCAGATTTCAGCGGGAAAAGCTATGTACATGGAAATCAGCAAGCAGCAACGTTAATGCAACCCGGGATTAAGCGGAAATACACTAGAACAGCACTGAAGCTTAATTTCGGAGGACTTGAGATCTCCAGTGAACGAAACTTACAGAAGTAATCAGATAACAAATTTAGGGATGAAAGTTAGCAGTTGCCTAAGAGAAACCATATGAAATGATACATTTATGACAACAGAAAGAGAAGTATGGATATATAGAACAAAAATTTAGTTCAATTTTAACTTTAACATAAACAGACACACAAAAATGATCATATAAGAGTCATGTAACATTCAAAAGTGTAATGTACATGCTGATAGGATCAAACCAGACTGACCAGCCAAAATCTGTAAGAACAACAAACCTTATAGCAGAAGACCACCAAAAAGGTGGTATGCAGTCAACATCTACAGAAACTATATAATAGCGAACCTTGAAAACGAAATATTTAAGTGAGTATAAAGTATTTATTAAATATTCCTACCATTTCCAACTGGATGTTAATAAAATACCATAACTTGGTTATTTTAACATGTTGGTGGTGTTGGACAAGGGGATCGTCCCAATTTTTTTGCCGTCAACTTATTTTGATTTTCGCAACATCTGTCACAGTCCTGAAAAATATAATCATATTCTCTTGACATATCATAAAAGTTGTGTGGCTGCATACTCAAAAATGCTCTGTTTTAAAGAATTTCGCAAATAAAAAAGTTGACCGACTCATCAAAATCAAGCTAATCACGACAGTACAGTACTTGGCGTTGTGAGTGCTACATAGACTTGAAGTGAAAAAGAATATTTGAGGGCAATGCACAAAAGCAAGTTTCAACAAATATCTTTTCCAACCCTTCGACATAAAATAAATATATCTAATATAGTAAAAAACAACAATGTTTATTTTATAAATACATCAGTAAAGTAGTAATAATATAATGAAAAATTGGAATATATAGGTTTGGTTTATTACATATCCGATAGTTTTTCTTATATCACACAAAAGTCACGTCCGGTTCACGACACAGTCAAGTCCCTTTCTGTTGAGTAAGCGTCGTAGTTGCTGTAGGTGTTGCATGAGGTAACTTGTGTTCAGCTCTAGTTGAAGTTTTTCCAATATTCAATGTCCTTAGTAAGGTGTTCCTGAAGTCCTCGGAGAACAGGCAGTATATATAGAAAGTTATTGAATAATTGGTAATCTCCAACAGATTAGCTACTGCACGGAAAACCTGAAATAAAAAACTGTTATTAAGTTGTAAATAAATAAATTATATGTAAATATGTTATATTTCGATCAGCTTCTCACAAATTTTAAGTAGACATATTTCAGTCATAGCCAAATTTGAAAGATAGGGAAAGCGACATATCCTTCACAAGCAAACAAAGTACAATAAATAAGGAATAAAAGATTGTTTATTCTAATAATTCTATAATAATTTCAGAAAAACAAATGTTATAACAATTCACATAGAAGATAGACTATTGAGTCCACAAACGCAGGTTCCACCAGTCTTCATCTCTCAAGTTTCTCTCACCTATGGCTTCTTGAAAACCATCCTGCCATGCTCCTGATGGTCCTCCTCTTCTCCTTCTTTCTGTTGCGAACCATTGTCATAAAATTTGGAGTATTCTGAAGTTATTCATTCTCTGAAGAGTGGCCGAATAGACATATCTAACAAATTCCAAACGTGATATTCTCTAGCAACGCCGCTAATAATTTATTTCTGTGCAATTTTTTCTCGTTGTCAGCTCCCACGTTTCCCACAGATTCAGAGCTGTTTTTAAACTGTCCATTTCCTGTTTGATGTTGTCCTGGTCAGCTAGTCTTTGTGATCTGGTTACTAACAGTAACTAACAAAACGGATTTACAGACCGAAATATACAAAGAGCCCTAAAGTCAAAACCGAGACGAACAGACGAGGAGCATGAGACACCAATAACCAAGGCTTATTTACCGTATGTCAAGGGTACCACGGACAGTATTGCAAGAATTCTACGGAGACACAATATCGATACTATTTTCAATGCAGACAGAAAAATAAGCACGGTGTTGAGGAGAATTTGTAGAACTTTATCAGTGAAAAATAAATAGACTGACAATGTATAAAACAGTGAGTTTGGACCAATTGAAAGTGGCGGATTTAAAAAAAGAATTTGAGGAAAGGGATTTAGAAATTAGTGGGAAGAAAAGTGAATTAATACAACGGCTACGAGATGCCCTAATAAATGAAGGTAACGATCCCGATACTTATTTGTTTGAAGTTTCTGGTAATGGGGACATGAAAATGAAAGAAAATTCTAAATCCTTAGAAGATAAGCTACAAATGTTACAAGAAAACTCTAAAACCATAGAAGACAAATTGCTGGTAAATTCTAAAACTCTAGAAGAGAAATTGTTAGAAAATTCTAAAACCCTAGAAGATAAATTGCTGGAAAATTCTGTACACTTGCAAGAGGCGTTAGAAGATAAATTAGCAGAAAATTCTAAAACCCTGGAAGACAAATTACTGGAAAATTCTAAATCCCTAGAAGAAAATTTGAAAAGCATGGTACAGAAAAATTCAGCAATGCTGGAAGAGAAAATATCCGAGAATGAGACTCAAATGGAGGAGCTAAAGCAGATAATAGTCGAAAATGAAACGCGGATAGAAGACCTAAAACAGATAATGGAGGATGAGCTCAGCAAAATAAAAGAACAGGTAGTCACTATACAAAGGGGAGAAACTCAATCAAAAACCGTAAGCAGAAACAGTCCAGAAGTAGTGGATTCAAAAATTGGCCTCGAAGGAGCAAGACACAAAATGAAACCTCCCCAATTTGATGGAAAATCGTCATGGACTAACTATAGGCGCCAATTCGAGGCTGCAGCAAAGTTAAACGGATGGTCGGCAGATGAGAAGGCAATAGCACTAACACTCGCCTTAAGAGGGGACGCTACAGATATTTTGCAAACATTGAACACCTCTGAGCAAGAAGACTACGATCAACTGGTCAAACATTTAGAGTTGAGGTATGGCCATTTAGAGCACGTGTACCACTCCCAACTAAAAAATCGCCATCAGAAATCTAATGAATCGCTACAAGAGTTTGAAGCCGATATTGCCCGTCTGGTTCGCCTTGCCTATCCAGCCACACCGGAAAATGTGATAGAAAGGTTAGCAGTGCAAGCGTTTTTGGATGGACTTCGGGACAATGAAGCCAGGCAAGCATTGACGTTAGCTCGACCGACTCAATTAGTGGATGCACTGGCTCGAGCTCTGGAATTCGAAGCTGCGAAAATTACATGCAGAGGTCAAGCCAGAGTCCGAATCGTTGACGGAGAATCCGAAGATGGCGGAACCGATGAAGCCTCTGTAAGAAAGATAATAGAGAAAGTCCTAATCGAGAAAAGACAACTAAGATGTTGGAAATGTGGTAAGGCAGGACACATAAGGAGTCGTTGCAAGGAGAGCAACGGAGGCCCGACTTCCTCGTCGGGAAACTAAAGAGGGTCGATGTGAAGGGGCCATCGTCGACCTGTAGCCAACAAGCCCCAACTATCTACGCATAACTCGCTTCGTTACGCAACCAAGTTAACAGTGTCTTTGTAGATGGCTTTATCAATCAGAAGCAATGTGCAATGCTGCTGGATACAGGTGCGACAAAAACAGTTATAAGGCCCAACGTCGTTTTGGAGACGATGATAAAACCAACAGAATGGCAACTGCGAACAGCGACAGGAGAAGCAGCGAAAGTCCATGGTGAAATAGAGGTTGAAATGACCTCGGGAAACACAACCTTCCTACATCGGGCATTAGTGGCAGACATCGAAGACGAAGTAATCATTGGATTGGATGTCATGAGCTCCAAGGGATTCCAGTTAAACTTTAAAGATGGAATTCCATCTTAGCAGAAGATGTCAATGTTCCGGAAAGAGCTGAAATCATTATTGATGCTTGGTTAGATGGAAAAGCTCAAGCTGGAACAGTAATGATGTTTGATCCCGAACTTAACGACGGAAATGTAGGCAGAGGAGTCGCACTGGGGAAGACTCTGTTTCGTGCCAAGGAGATTGTTCCAGTAAGAGTAATGAACCTGAATGATTACTCGGTTGTGCTAAAGAAAGGAACAACTTTGGGCCATTGTACAACAGTTTCCTCTGTAGTCAGAAGCACACAGCATGCAGAAATACCACCTGGTAAACTATCTGAGGAACTGGAAAAACTCATCACCAATTCATCCAAGAATTTGAAAGCAAAATTGAGGAACATTGTCAGAAACTACCAGGATATCTTCGATGTAGGAAACGGAAAAAGAGGACGGACTGATCTGGTGAAACATAAAATTAATACTGGGGACGCTCAACCTATTCGACAGTCAGCGAGAAGACTACCCCTAGCTAAAAGAGAAGACGCCGACAGAATAGTCCGCGAGATGGAGGAAGAAGGTGTTATTGAACCATCCAATAGCCCTTGGGCTTCTCCAGTTGTCTTGGTTAAAAAGAAAGATGGTTCGACTCGATTTTGCGTGGACTATCGGCAATTAAACCACGCTACAAAGAAAGAAGCTATCCCCTTCCAAGAATAGACGATACCCTAGATACGTTGGCTGGATCGAAGATGTTTTCCACCCTGGACTTGAAAAGCGGTTATTGGCAGGTGGAACTTGCTAAAGAAGACCGAGAAATGACTGCTTTTACCATCGGCTCAGGAGTTTATCAATTCACAGTGATGCCATTTGGACTGTGTAATGCTCCAGCAACGTTTGAAAGATTGATGGGAACAGTGTTAAAAGGGCTTTCATAGAAAACGTGCCTGGTGTATCTTGACGACATTCTCGTGGTTGGAAAATCTTTTGAAGACGACGTGAGGAACCTGGAGGAGGTATTTCAGCGACTTCGAAGATTCCGGCCTAAAGTTAAGCCCGAAGACGTGTCAGCTGTTCCAAGAGGAGGTGCAATATCTTGGACATGTGGTTTCCGCAGAGGGTGTAGCTGTTGATAAACAGAAAGTCAAAGCTGTCCAGGAATGGCCGATACCTAAAGATATCCACCAGTTAAGATGTTTCCTGAGGTTATGCACGTACTATCGTCGGTACGTCGCCGGATTTGCCAACATCGCCAAGCCACTTACTAGACTCACAGAGGGGAAGGTGCAGTACCAGTGGGACGAGGAATGCCAACGATCATTAGAGACACTGAAAAGAGCATTGACGAGTGCCGTCTTAAGTTATCCTTTGCCAGATGGGAACTTCGTTTTGGATTCCGACGCAAGCAATGTCGGAATTGGTGCGGTGCTTTCGTAGATCCAAGACTGTCAGGAAAAAGTCATCGGCTATTTCAGCAAGACCTTGAGCAAGCCTGAACGGAATTACTGCGTTACTCGCAGGGAACTCTTGGCTGTAGTAAAAGGGGTAGAACATTTCTACAAGTATCTTTATGGTAAAAGATTCCTCCTGAGGACTGATCATGCAGCACTGAAGTGGCTCCTGCAGTTTAAAAACCCCGAAGGACAAGTGGCCAGGTGGATTGAGCGGTTGCAAGAATTCGACTTCCAGACTGAACATCGAGCTGGAACAAGCCATAAGAATGCCGATGCTCTATCGAGAAGACCATGCCCTGATGACTGCAAACATTGCCAGCGAGCTGGAGAAAAAGACCAGAAATTAGATCCATATTTGAAGGAGGTTATCCGGTGGAAGGAAGATTGCAAACCTACGTGGCAGGAGATTTCCCGATACTCACCAACCATAAAGTCGTACTGGGCTGAGTGGAACTCCCTCATCCTGGAAAATGGACTTCTCAAGCGCGTCCTGGAAGCTCCAGAGGAAGGAAACGACAGAAAACAGATTGTGGTTCCCAGAAATAGGAGACCAGAAGTTTTACGAGAACTACATGATGGTACAACTGGAGAACATCTGAGAGTAACGAAAACCCTGGGGAAGTTGAGAGAACGCTTCTATTGGGTAAACTGCCAAGTGAATGTCAAGGACTGGTGCCGGGAATGTACTGTTTGTGCAGCAAGTAATTGCATTGATGTTGCCGGTCCATTTTCTGAATCCAACTCTGGAAACAAGTACATTGTGGTGGTGATGGACTATTTTAGTAAATGGGCCGAAGCGTATGCCTTGCCGAATCAAGAAGCGTTGACCGTTGCTGATGTCCTTGTCAAGGAATGGATCAGTCGTTTTGGAGTTCCCTTGGAGTTGCACTCAGACCAAGGTAGAAATTTCGAGTCTACTTTTTTCCAAGACGTCTGCAAGCTCTTGAAGATCAATAAAACACGGACGACAGCATTGCACCCGCAATCCGATGGAATGGTAGAACGGATGAATAGAACCATTAACCGCCATTTGTCAAAGGTAGTCTGACCACCAAAGAGACTGGGACCAGTATCTGCACTTGTTTCTAATGGCATATCGTTCGTCTGTGCACGAGTCCACGGGTCAGACCCCGGCCAGTATTATCATGGGACGAGAATTAAGACTACCATGCGATTTGAAGTTTGGATGTCCCCCAGGAGAAGAGACCGCAGGTGAAGACTATGTCAGCCAGCTACGTCAAAAGATGAACGAGTCCGGTTAAACATCGAGAATGCCAGTGCCCGAATGAAGGAAGCCTACGCATCAAAGCCAAGGACGGAGAATTCCAAGTTGATGATCTTGTTTGGTTGTATAACCCGCAACGTCGGCGTGGATATTTGCCCAAGCTACAGAGATCTTGGGAAGAGCCGTACCAAATTGTGAAGAAAATCAACGATGTTGTCTACAGAATAAAGAAGCTACCTCTGGGAAAACCAAAGTTGGTACATTTCAACAGGTTAGCCCCTTATGCCGGAAGTCATGACAGCGAAGATGACCAAGCCCAAGTCCGCAGCATCCAACCACCCGATGACGAGATGACCTTCGAACAGTTTATGGCACTGTACTCTAATGGGCAGAAAGTGCAGCACGACGTGACCACAGAGGAACCCCAAAACCTGTTTGAGGTGCCCATTGAATATGCCCTGGCTCATTGTGTGGCTCGAGATCTCCGGATGTCCAGAGGAATAGCCAAGGTATTTGTCAAGAAGTACGGCCAGTTCCAGAAGCTACGGGAACAAGATCCAGTGGTAGGGAAGGTCCTTCATCTCGAAGATAAACTCCCAGTGGGTACCAGAGACATCTTTTATTTGGTAACGAAAACATTCTCGCAAGACAAGCCAACATATAGAGATCTCTGGAAGACTCTGGTAGAATTGAGGAATGTGATGATGGAGAAGAATCTGATGAAATTGGCGGTCCCAAAGATAGCCTGCGGGTTAGATGGACTAAATTGGAGGGTGGTGAGAAGTATGATGGAAACAATCTTTCGATTCAGTGGCATCAACATCCTGGTCTGCTGTCTCAATATTCGCAGCCCAGGTTCGAAGACCGTTGATTGCTACTTCCACCGAACTTCCCGTTGTCGAAATGGAGAGTCCTGCAAATATCGTCACACCAGGAAGGATTCTAGGACATTCCGGGACGAAATGGCCTTAAGGAGGGGTCAATGTTACGAGTATTCATCAGATAGCTGGTGCAATCGGCCATCAACCAATTCATGGCAGGGACATTATTCCGATAAATTCGTGGAACCCGAAATGTTTGTCTCTCAAGAGGCCCCCTGCCGTTACTGGGAATTCCCTTAAAGCTTCCAGAACATGATGGAATTTCCCGATGGTTCGTGGACGTACCAGACAATTCCGAGATTAATATATAAAAGGAACCGCTTGGGATAGGAGGCATTCAGTTTTCGTCGGTCGTTTGTACAGTTAAGATAAAATGTAAATAGTAGTTTCTGTGAATATAAATTTGTGAAAAAGCAGTGGAAACAAATTAGATTGAGTTAGGCTGTGTTTTTAAATAAATCCAAGAACTGAACAGTACCCCAGTGTGAAAATAACAACATTACAATATATATATATATATATATATATATATATATATATATATATATATATATATGCTTTAGGTGGTTTCCGGGAATTCATCCGCGTAGTTGATAACTGATCCCTGTTACATACATACAATAAGCGCGTCAACAGCATTTCTATAAATTTTGTTAATACGATTTTTTTTCTTTGCTTGCCATGACACTATATGAGGTCTTTTACAGATCAACAAATACTAACTGTACTTCTCGTCTCGTTCGTCTCTTTATGAAAATAAAACTCATCTGTGCAGGATCTGCTAGCTCTAACTCTATTCTGAACTTCTCTTTGTTCTTAGTTTCTAGTGCCCCTAGAGTTATTTCAGTCTCATGTGTTCGCTTTTCTAAATGCTGACGAAATGACAGCGCTTTTCCATTCCGAAGGAGGATCTCCACCCTGCTGGTACTTATTAAAGAGAATTGTGAGTTAGTGCCCACTTTTATAAGTTCAATATCCGAGCTATTTATCATTTGGCCTATTGCATCTGGCACCTCTTTCGTGTTATATCGTCAGTAGCGTTATCTCCACTGGTTTTTCTGAAATGAGGTTTGTAATCAGTGAGAAAGTTCTTATTTTGCTGTACCCAACCTTCCAAGCATTATTTGCTCTTGGATTTTCCACGCACATTTTCACATACATCACGTCAGTATTTATCATTTTGGACTTTTTTGATTTCTATTGTAATTATACGTCTCTTTGCTTGAAACCAAGCTCCGTCTGATTGAGTTTTTAGTTAGCACCCACTTTTGGTATGCTTGCTTTTTCTGGTTTACTGGTAACTGGAGTTCTTCAATCCACCATGAACAGTTTTTTTCACTTTGTCTGTTTGAGAATGTTTTTATCCCTAGTATTAGCTGCGCCTTGATTGATCTCAGATTATTGCGTAAATCTGTTCTGGTGTTCCATCCTGAACGCTTGTTAGGTTAGTTGCAGTACGCATTTGATAAAGAAATTTTCGTTGAGTTGTTGACTAATCTTTTGATAGTGTATTTTCTTGGCTTTTATGATAGATTTTTTTAATGTGGTGTCTTTTGCGGGACCTTTGTTAGAAAGTGTTCAGAATCACATTCTGCTTATCTCTAAACCCTAGTGTCAGTTATTTTTAGTCTTGTTTTTTGACTATGATATAATCTAATAATTTTGCTTTGAATGGGTCACGTATATTTGTGGATTTCTTTCTATATAATGTAACCTTTTTTACTTCTTGGGTGAAATAGTTTGATATACATAGTTCAATTAGTCTTTGCTCATTGCCCTTACAACCACAGGATTGCCACTTTACCAGTCAGTTTTGGGATTTAGGTCTCTCAACAAAAATATCTCCTTATATTGTGGAATATTAACCCGAGAATAGAAAGGCTGTCATAAATTTCTGATTTTTAGGCTTCATCCAGGTCGTCATCCGGGGTTTAACCAGCTATTATTATCAAATCATGTCTTTTGTTACTCCGCTATAAAATGTATACTCATTCCCTTCTTCTGATCATTGGCTCTTCTTTTTTTCTTTTCGTAAGAGCTACTGTATCCAAGCTGGACTTTTCGTCGGCGTTTATTTTTTCTATTCGGCTTTACTTTGTCGAGAAAATTTATGGTAAACTTTTTTCAGATAATTGAGTGGTACATCGAACAAACCCTCATCCTTGAAGGACCAAGTAATTTTAATGCCGCGGTTTTTTCCCCTTTCAGGGCTTAAGAGATCACATTCCTCTCCCTTCGTATGTAACTCTGGACATTAACACTTACAGAATTCAGAAATCTTGACGAAATTTTGAGGGATATCTGACCCCAGTTTATGAAAACAAAATAGAATCCATCAATTAAAAGAACAGTACAAATGGTTACAAAAACTGTTAAAACGTTGTTTGCAAGTTATATTAAATGTGAAAATAAATTTGTTCAGATATATAAAGAAAATAGTAATAAAGTAATTTTACTGATAAATATAGCATATATTCGCAGGCATTCTAGTCATTAAAACTAATGCAGTCATAAGAATGTTGGTAACTACCTAGTAGCAACCTATTTTTTAAGTAATTATAGGGCTCAAATTTGAAAAAAGGCTCATGATTTGGAAATAATTGCATTTGGCACAGATGTCTGCATGAACAAAAGTGTGCTTTGTGTAAACACACTATTGTTCATACAAATTCGTCTCATATATCCATAAGATAATGTATGCCCCCGGACTATTAAGAAGTCATGCAAAAGCAACTTTAAAAACTGTACATTAAATAATTTTATCCAAAAGGTCTTACCTGGTAAGGATACTTGGTTAAGTTTGCATCAGACAGTGTAACATTGAGTATCACCATAGGTGTTACACATACTAAAAACAAAATACTGGTAGAGCCCAATAGAAGCACCAGTCTTCTTTCTTCTGCAAATTTTCTGGGATCGTCCTCACTGGAACATTTTCTACTCAGAATCATCTTTCTACGTTTCTCACATGATCTTCTATAAACGATGAGAATTCTTAAATTTAGAGCGGCTAGTAAAAATATGGGAACAACCTTAAAGATTAATTCTAATATAACCTTATATATGTCGTAAAGAAAGTGGTTAATATATGCTGTGTCTTCCATTCTTTGGTATATTGTTACATTCTCTGAAGGCAATCGACAGGTCCTTATTTGGTTACGAAATAATGTTGGAATGTATAAAATTATAGTCAGTAGTGGAATGAGAACTACAGCCCGCCTTGGGGAACCAAGCAGTGGTCTAATGTATCCAGGATGGCACACGCTTACATAGCGTTCTAACGTTAGAGCTAGCAACATTAAAACTCCTATGCCTAAACATCCGTTGCCTAGAAACAGTTCTAAATGTGCAAAGTATATGGCTGGCAGTGGATGTGCCCAATGACCGTACTCTCTATGTATTAACACCCGCCACGCAAATGGGAGGGCAAAAACTATTGCTAGTAGGGCAGCTGCCGAATAACCTGAAACAAAAGAATTATTAGAAAGACTGTTAAATTACTTGGGTGTTGTAAATCTATTATATATCTACTTAGTCAGTTAAATGAAAATAGATGGCTAAGTAAGTTTTTTTTCTCTTTTACATTTTTATTATATGTTTATATCTCTATATGTAAACAGGCAAAGATAAACCGGTTCGGTACCATTTTCTCCTCTGCCCCTTAACCGATTTTCTTTATTTTTGTTTTGTTTAATAGCTACTGACGACCTTCAGTGCAGAATGTTAAAATTTATTTATAATATTAGTTCAATCATTAAATAAAATAATGTCTTTTTGCGTCCATACTGCCCTGCTAAACAAATAACAATAACATTGCCATCAGATTGCTTGACAGAAAATTATAAAGATGGATTGACTCGAATGTAAATGACAAACTAAATTAAACCTAGCCCAAACATATTTTGAACCTTGCCTTAAGTTATTCTACACTATCATTGAAATAGAACTCACAAAAATTGATATTACATAATAGTCGTCGTTTATTGGGCTCTCCCAAGTTTGCAACTTACATTACGTTGTAAATATGGTTTTTCAATTAAAATCAGAATTATGTTGCAACTCATCTTTTTATTTCTGATAACTTTTAATTTATAATTTGATTTCTATTTATTTTTACCGGATATGTTTCATATAATTTAACTAAGATTACAGATACTACGATTCAGGATAAATATTTATATCTGGCAACATTGAAGTGTTCAAGCCCAACGTGTTTCTAGCGAATTTGATTTACATTTTGACATTTTTTAGCCACAAAGATGTTAAAATAATGAGTAAACCTTTAACTTCTCCTAGATCAGTTAATTTTCTGACGGATTCTAAATGCACGATACCCAGAAATATTCAAGGTTTCAGAATTTTAAATCTATATAGAGGAGCCCCAGAAAGTACCAACATGTTTTAAAGTTTGCCAAAATGTAGACAATTCCACCATTTTTTTAACAGAATTTAAAAATATGAAGTCAGCACTATGCCATCATCAATTGTCTCTCAAACCAAACCAGTTTAATTAAAATAGGACTAAAACTAAAAAAGGTATAAATTAGGTTTTTTTTGATAAACCTAAATAATAAACATATATGTAATCAGGAAATCTGGTTGATTATGTTGTACTGATTTCTTTCTCTCGGATCTTTGAGGAAGACAACCAGTAATTCGGGTTATTTTTCGGAAGTGCCCCTGCTTCACTTTGATCCATTACAACTTTCGTATGCTTATCTATTTTATAAAAGAAGAGAGAAGAGAAAACCACAATGAACAGTTACAATAATTGAGAGTTCACCCGATATAATTCAGTAGCTTAACAGCATCAACATTAATTAAATGGCTGTAATCCGGTTTTTACCAGAGAAATGTTAATGCGGAAGCAATTACCTCATTTACGAGAGGGGTATAAAATTCATTTGATATGTTGGATTACAGCATTCGCATTCTAACTTTTAGTGGCAACATTTTACCAAGTACGTGCCATTTAATTCCATGTTAACCAAAGTTTTATTAGTGCTCTTATATTTTCTAAATTGCCAATAATGACCAATTACGGCCATAAAGTGCACCCAATCAAACGAAGAGACGAAGCCTAGCGATCATAAAGCTGCAAATGAGGAAACTCTATTGCCACTTCGGATTCTATTCGCGTTATATAGAATAAAATAAGTCCCTTTTACAGCGTACTGAGGCAAAATGCTTGTTTTGCGTTTTTTACTCGTTCATTCATCACTTCTGAGGATCCTTAATAGAATTTACTGCGTAGGATGTAGTTGAAAGATTTACGTTTTATTCCTCGTCAAACTCTGCGGGAAGGTGAAAATTCTATTCATCATTGGAGTTCGTTGACAGCTTCTACCTGATAACGAGCTTTTTTTACTAATGTACCTGGAGGAAAATGGGATGTTACATTGAAATAAGTTTATTAAATTGACCAAAAATTTTGGCCCACCTTTTCTTTACAACAAGACTTTTTATACATTATGATGCTCTAAATTATAAAAAAAATTATACTCAACAGAAAGGATTCATAATTGGAATTATAATGGATTTAAAACATGGGCGAGAGAGCTTCGCCTTTGAATTCACATTCGCAAGATACATATGTAGGTGGCATAAAGGGGGTTATTTAAGTTGAGTTCCTTTTTCAAAATGGTGTGTTGCCATAATAACCCTTGGGCTATCTTTGAAACATACTTTTATGGGTACTTTTGGAATGGAAAACTTTCATGTTATTATCTATTTGGATTCTGTTCCAAATTCTAAGGAACTTTTTAATATTACATTTAACAATCAGATAGTTTAGACATAATAATAATATGAGTTTACTGTAACATAAATAAAACATTTAAAAAATATATATAACCGACTTCTACCTATAACTAAAAAGCTAAAAATAATTATAACAAAATACAACTCTAGCAAATAAATAACAAATTCAATGTTGTTAGGAAGTAAAAAATGTAAATATTAAAAGTTGCCCATTTTGTACAAATTAATTACCTACCAATCTAGTATATTTTTGAAGCCAGTGCCAAGCAAATCTAAAATCCTTCATTGCATACTTATCTACTAATTCATCAAACTTAATTGTTTTATTTTCAAGTTTTTAGTTTTTTCTTGAACTCAGGTAGTTTTCATTCTTTATTTTTTATTTCGTATGTATAACCTTAATAGACAGAACCAGGTAACATCGAAAGCCTCAACATTACACAATGATACTTTCTCATTTAAATTGACAGGTAAATCTTTACGAACAAAATGTACTAGTACGCGCTGACTTAATAAGCCCAAAATATATTTATGCCTTATGAACTACGCCATGTAACCTTTTTTTAACTTTTTTCTGTAAACTATAGGACGGAGTAGAATCCATCCCATATTTACGGAGTCAAATCCGTCCTATATTTCAACCATATAACTGCTTGTGGGCTACCCCATAAATTATTTCATTTTTAACATTTTATATTATCGCCCTGTGTAATATTAATTTCTCCACACTTTATGCAACTTATTATGGGCTCTAAAAGAAATAATTTTTTAATCACACTGTATAAATATAATGCAACTCCAGCATATATTTCAACCATCCTATATATGATTTGCTTATGTCCACATCATATAACAGTTTTTTAATCGCCCTATGTAATTTTAATTTCACATTTTTTCCAACATTTTTATACCACCAAACGTCCAGTCCACCCTATATTCCAATCATCCTGTATACATGGTTGCCTACGGACCACTATCCTTCTAGTCCGTCCTATATTTCAATCTTCATATAAATGCAACTCCTTCTACTACTTTATTTTGTGATTTTGTTTGCTATAACTAAACACCCTGTCTATAAACGCATCAAATAGCAGTTTAAAGTTTGATATGTGTTGTCACTAAATTTTCTATTAGGCCGGGAGAATGTGCAAATAGGTATTTGCCTGGTATACAAACAAAACGAGCTTGGTACTCATTAATTTAAGGAACCGAAAATACTATGCTTTACTACCTATATGCTTGAGATGTACATAGAAAATTTTCAAATTCGCAATTAAAACTTCCAGTGCCTAAAATTACCGCACTATTACGTTGGAATTAATATATTTATGAGGAAATGTCCATTATGTCATTTCGATGAAATTTTTGAAAAGAATTTTGGAATTTTCAGCGATTTTCTGCAAAACTGCAAGTTGCACGTCGCAAAAAAGTATATGCGATCACCTAAAGATCTTCCTTAATAGATTAAACGTTAAAAAACTATACACAGCCATAAGGAGTTATCGAAAAATCGACTAAAATATTAGGGATATTGGTCGATTTCCATGCACGCATGTGTCCATTTACAAATTTTATCACTTTATCAATAGACCACAGGAGAAGAAATCAGGTAACATACATACAAAAAAAAGCGAAAAAATACGCGACGAATTGATAAACCAAAAAAGCTTTCTATCTTAACTGTAAAAACGTCTGAGCCACTAGCCTACATAATAATAATACATAACATAGAGTAAATACTAACTAATTGTTATATACTAAGGTCACGTTTAAGCATCATTTTCGTTATCTTATATAGTTTAGATCCCTTAGGGTAAAATATTAATGATTATAAAATAAAGAAATCATTTCAAAATTAGCAACTTACAAAAATACAAGCTGTACATATATTACATGCTCAAAAAATAAATGATATTAGTGAGCGACTAGAAGATCGCTCATAGAGGGTAGTTTTGTGGATAGGTGGCGTTATTGTATATTTATGCCTTAAGTATAATACATGAATCGATTTTTTTGTTAAATAATACAAGAGAATGAAATATCCTCCTTTCTTTCATTCTGTGCCACTCATTTGTATTCCTCCGTTTAGACGCACACATCAATTTTCAGTTAATTCAATACGCCTTATATCAGTATCTAGAATGGTACAAGATATAACAAAAATTATAGTATGAAAGCAACAAAGAGTCACATAAAGACTTTTCACGTAAAATTCGTCTATAGCTATAAATTAGTTTTAGGTTAGCAAGAGCTCTGTTTATGCACATGTTTGTATGAACCGAGAACCGCAGATTAACATCTAAAAGCACAATTGTCGCATTGAAGTTCCTCATTGTTTAAAGTTAGATTTAAAAAAGCCTTCCAGCTTACCTCTACATTGAGTACGTCCAAATAATAGAGCCTGACATTTCTTTGGATTCAGTTCGAGGCAATGATTCATAGAAGTTTTAAAACAAGTGTTTATAGCATTGTTGAACTTTTCTTGCGCTTCATCTATAGCTTCTGAAAAAAACCACATATACATTTGCGTGTCATCAGCGTACATATGAATGGAAGAGTATTTTGGTATAGTTGTCAACTGGGAAGTATATATGGTAAAAAGAAGAGGGTCTAAAATAGATCCCTGAGGTATACCGCACAAAACATTTAGAGTTTGTGACTGATTACCATTCACCTTTACAGACTGAGTTCTGCCGCTGAGGTACCGAGATTTTACTAAAATCAGAATACTCTAAAATAGCAAGAAGAAGTTGGTGATTTAGTCTGTCAAAAGCCCTAGAATGGTCTAGGAGAATCTTAACAATTCAATTCTTCATAGTTGTTAGATTGTTACATAAAAACAAGTTTTAGGTTATTATCTTATTGAGGAGCCAGTAATTCAACATCTTAAACGATGTGAGGCGCCACCCAAGAAATACACTTGTCCACAAAACAGTCGTTTGTCAGCTGTACGCTAAAAAAATGGATTACAAATATTAAACCGCAAATTAAACAAAGTTAAATATAAACGTTCAATGAATGGAAGTAAGGTTCAGGTTTATTAAATTTCATGCCACCGCTAAACTGTACAAAAAAAATTCTTTTCATTAATTTCATATTCTATCATGATATAAACTCATTCAAACTTTCTCCTGGTTACTAAAGTGGTCGGATATTTACAATACCATTCTTAATTCGTTTTTTTTTCTCCCAACTTTTTACACAGGAATGACGTTGAGTTTCACTTCCTTTGAACTTCATTCACGATTAAGTTACGGGTCATTTAAATATAGGAACGTAATTCTTTTATTTAATACCCCAGAAGCTAATTGCCGAACATTGCAGGAGTCCCTTCCGAATTGAATCTGGTGAAAAATAAACGGATCCAGAATGTGGTCTTTATATATCCTGCTACAAAAATTGACTTGAATTAGGGTAACAGAAAGGAGGGCTTCGGTTTCAGCTTAGTGCTTTTACTGTAATATTTAATTAATTCCATATTCCATAATAACGCAACAATAAACAGCTCAACTTTAGTGCTGAATAAAGGTTTGATAGATACAACAGCATTATCGAGACAACAGCATTCGCTAGTTAAAAAGTTGGACATTCGTTTGCTGTATTTAACCACTGTTAACATACCGGTACAGTGAATATCATCACGTGAAATGCAAGATGGCGAAGCATCATTCATTAAGGAAATTATAACATAAAAACGTGGTTTCGAATAAATAAATGAAGTTAAGAAATTTTCATAGATTACAATGAAAATAAAATTTATCAAAATGGGCCGAGGGTGATGTTGTTTTAGCATATTGTGGTGATTTTGGGGGCCAAAAGGCTAATAGTCTAACCCTGGACTAACCCAACTATTATAGACCGTCAGTTGGTGTCAGATTTTGCTCCACCATTTTCTCGAATCTGTCTCAAAGTGTTTTATTGGTGAATGCAATGAAAAGAAATTTCCGAGAGAACCGTGTAGTTAACATAGGAAAAAACTTTTTCCATTTTCTGCAAAAAAGATGTTTTGGACCGATTTTATCGATTCTGCCATGTTAGTGGACTATATGAATTCTATTATGCACCCAAACATTAAAATACGATGGGCATAAGTGTCTCATGTGGCCAAACACTACTGTATGGCGCATCGACTAGACATAATGGAGTGACAATTAAAAGATGCTGGGCAAATCACAGATGCCCGAAATATTGCTAGCTATAAACAGGTATAGAACATCTCCTATAAAGCAGCAGCACTGGACGAAAGTATTCGACAGATTCATTTATTAGCACAGGGGCACAAGATTTGTTGAAGATAAAAAACTGAAGGTGTTATATGACAAAACTTTGAATCCTTAAATGTGATTGAATTGATTATAGTAAGCGAAGAAAACTGCACTAGTATTTATAAACGGATAAGAAGTGCTAGATGAAAAAAAGAAAGAGATTCGAAAAATTAAACAAGATAGGGGGTAAATAAGATACAAGCAAGAGAAGCATTTCGTAAATTAGAGATAACAGTATAACCACATCTTAGCTGTAACAACCTAAGGGTCGTTATAGGTGTTACCATGACGCTTACACTAAGACTTTCTTGATGGAAATTGAACGATTCCTTTCGTAAGAACGACTTGTCAGCAGAAATTAGGAAATTAGTTGAACACCTGCTATAATTTTTTTCTAACTTTATTCAGAAACACGGAATTTCCCAGATATTTGG
Source organism: Octodonta nipae (assembly GCA_034190945.1). Classification (NCBI taxonomy): domain Eukaryota; kingdom Metazoa; phylum Arthropoda; class Insecta; order Coleoptera; family Chrysomelidae; genus Octodonta; species Octodonta nipae. The sequence goes on from CM067216.1 coordinate 78,619,849, forward strand.
CAACTAATTAATAAATTTAGGTAGCAAATTTAAACTGATTTCCCGACACTGGTTTAGTAATGGGTTGTTTTGCCTAATTTCGAGATGTTATTTCTGTGTCACTTACGTGTCATTTCTTAAATACTCTAATCAAATATACACACACCGGCACAATTAGGGGAACACAATAAAAATATCGTTCTTTTACAAATTTTTGTTGTACATATTTCTTTAGTTACACAATAATTAGTTGCACTCAAACTAACTAACATAAATGCTACAGTAACTTACACAATATTTCTTCTAGAAGAATTAAACAAAAATTCCAAAAAATGAATATTGAACGTTTTTTTCCTTAAAATATAAATGTGTTAAAATTTTCAAAAATCACAAAAAAAATTTTTATAACATGTATTGCCGCCACGGGCTCTAATTTAAGTTTGTACACGATATCCCATGCTTTGGATAACATTGTCGATGAGTTCTTGGGGTAAATTGATCCATCCTTCCACTAACGCCATTTTAAGTTCTTCCACATTATTAGGTGCTGGATGTCTTTGTCGAACCCTTTTTCCCAGGTAGTCCCAGACATGTTCTATCGGGTTAATATTCGTCGATAGCGCTGGCTAGTTCATTTGAGTGATGCCTACAACAGTGTGAGAGCGTGCGTTGTCATACATGAAAATGAGATTTTCGCCTATAAATGGGGCAAAGGGCAAAACCTGGGGTTCTAAGACTTCTGTCACGTACCGCTGTGCAGTTAGCGATCCATTACTGATGATCACTAGCTCCGTGCGGGCTCCCAAACATATGCCATCCCATACCATAACTGACCCTCCACCATATGATACAGTTTCAGTGAAATTTGCTGGGCGATAACGTTCCCCTCGATGTCTCCACATTCTTTCCCTCCCTTCCACGAAATTTACACAAAAACGGCTCTCGTTACTGAACAAAACACGGCCCCAATTATTTGTCCAATCTCGGTGCTCTCGAGCGAATGCTAATCTTGCTACACGATGAGCTACCTCGAGTATGGGACCTTTGCTGGCACGTACGCGTTTAAGCTAACTTCATTCAACCGTCTTCTAACACTTCTATCACTGACGTTACGGACTTCTGCTAAACGATTTCGGGTCTGAACAGCTGTTTGACGACGATTTCGTAAAGTCTGCATGACCATGAAACGGTCATCTAAGGCGCTACTTGCTGGATTTCTGCCCTGTCCTCGTATGCGCACGTACAATCCAGTCTGCCTATAACACCGGACGAAGCCATGAATCACCAATGTCGATACACGCAATGCGCGATTGACTGAGCGATAGGTGTCCTTCGTCGATCGTGGTTACAGCCCAAGCCACAGAAGTTGCTGGTAAATCACACATTTTGTATCAGAACAATGTGCACTATTCAAATGTAAACAGTTAAATGACCCACAGCTCCCATTCACAGCATCCACTAAAGTTCTTATCAGAATAAGTAAAAAACGTTAAATGAGCAAATTCTTAAAAAAAACATTAATTCTTGTCATAACACTTAAAATTAAAGTTGGGTGTTCTTAAAACAATCTGTCATGAAGTTGTCAATACTTACACAAAAACCACTTATCAAGATACCCGACAATCAACCTCTTTTTGTGTTCCCCTAATTGTGCCGGTGTGTATATTTAGAACTTTAAATCTCAATATTATTATTTACAAGTGATTAACCAGTGGTCGAAATTTGACCGTCTTTTACGGAGTGCATGAGTTGGAACGGAACTAATAATAATAATAATAATAATATATTTATTTCCTTTTGACAGTTATAAACCATATGGAAAAAGTCAGTTTTTTACATGGATACATGAAAATAAAAGTACATACATTTGTGTAAAATTCTAAATAAATAAATAAAATAAAGATATAAAACAGAAAACAGTGATTTTAATGCAGACTCATATGTTAATAAAGTCACTTATTTTATAAAAGCACTTTTCAGTTAAAAATAATTTCAACTTGCGTTTAAATAAATGTCTAGTAGGAATCATTTTTAGTTCCACGGGAAGAGCATTATACATTCTAGGGGCCATGTGACTGGGAAAACGCATTGTAATTTGAAGTTTTCCAAATGGAATAAAAAAATCATTTTGTCGTCTTGTATTAAAACTATATTGCTGTTTGTTTTTTACATAAACGCAATCGTTGTTTGTAAATACTGGTAAACATAATTCTAATATGAGTAATGACGGAAATGTTAATACTCTTAGTTTCTTGAAAACGTCTCTACAAGAATCAAATTTTGAAAGACCTTTCATTGATCTTAAAACTCGTTTTACATAAATTGCTACTCCCCCCATTTTTTTATTTTTTCTATTGTAACTGGATTTAAGTAAAAAATTATCAAAATGAAAACTATTTTCAGAGGCATCCTTAAAACCAGTTTCTGTCAGACATAAAAAAACTAATATCATAATTGTGTAAATCAACATATAAATTGTCCAGCTTACTTTGGCTAACACTTCGAATAATTAATACTGCGATATCCGGATTAAAAACTGTGTTTCTGCTATTCGATTTTTCTTGCGGTATAAAAAACGACTTATAACAGCTCCATGGGGCCAAACTTCTGGATTCATAGCCTTGTTAAAGTTTTCAGTCAGTATGTTTACTTTGAACGATGAATATATTGTTGGGCATTTTGACTGAATCATTTCGCATGTTGCTTCAGGAAAATGCGCTTTGATCGAGTTGTTTAAAGAATCTACTGTCGTTTCTTTACATATTCTTGTAACATGTAAAGTTGATATTCTTGGGACACCTTTAACATCTTTGCTATTTCTATTGCTTCCGATTACCATTTTTTTTGTCTCATTGAACTGTCGTTTATGTTTAATTGTTTTCCATTCTCGATCTTTTTCAACTTCCTGAATGGGTTTTTTATCCTCAGTAAGTTTTCCGTGCTGTATTAAATTACTATATTGATTCGTTTTTAATCCACTTTGTTCAAAATTCGGTCGTTGTGAAACATCTGTTATTATCACTTTTTGGGAATTCCCTTGTTTATTTACATCTGGTTTTTGCTGGTTAATCACGAGTTCACTTTTTGTGGCTCCGTCCGTAAAGATTTGAATGTTTTCGTCGGTCGTTTTTTCGGCGTTAGTTAAATCGGATTTATGATTGTTGGAATTCACAATAGTACTAATAGATGGCAATGTTTGTACCTTTTGAAAATTTGTGTTTTCATTCAACCGTTTTAAGAGAAAAATAAAATCTTCTTGTTCCTGGCATCTCTTTTCTAGATGATACGTAAGTTTACTTACGATATCGAGTTCTTTTTAATGAAGTTGGTCATGGCATGTGCTGATTCACACTGACAACAGGCTACATTTTCTACTGAATCACGTGTCTTATTATCACTTTTGTTTGTAAATTCACTAAGTTTATTTATATATGCAACCACTTGTGCGTTTGTGACACTCACTAGTACTTTGAACGTTAAAATTATATCAATTAACTCATTTTTCTTCAATTTATTTAACTCCGTCGTTAGCACGAATGAATCGCGTACCGCCATGTTGTACTCTTCTGAGGTAGGAACTGAGGTACTTCTGTCAAAGCAAATATCTTTATAATCAATGCATGTTAATTATTTGAATTCCTCATCAGCTGCTAGTGTGTACAACTACGTGAGAGATATCTTACAATCATAATTACTATTTGCATTGACAATAATTCCGGTATACTTGATCAATCTATGCAAATTTGTTGCAAAATGAGGACTAGACTTGCCTTTTTCTATATTTTTATATGCGACATGCCGGAAAGTTTTAGAAAATTGTTGATAAACAAATAAAGGGTTAAAAGTAGATCTTTTTTCCTTTTTGTGCTGTATAAAGTTTTTGCTGCAGATTGTAGAGAAATAGTTTAATAATTAAAGTATTTTGGATATCAGGGGATTTTCGGGGGCTCCTATCATCGTATCGTTATCAAAAGCTATAACCATAAAACCGAACGCAACACATTTAAGGTGATTTTGCGTTTCTAGTTGGTTCCTATTGTATGCACAAAATTATACAAACTATACGTGGCTAAAGCTAGGAGTACACGAGTAAATCCGCGAGTAACATATACCTAGTATAATATCTTGTTGGTATGTGTTCCTGGTATGTGTATCTTTGTTTAGTACACGTTCCATAAATACATAAATCATAAGTGTCACCTGATAACATTTTTTTATCAATCTCTAAACTTAAGTTATACTCAGGTGATATTTGTAGAAGAATTTACTTAAGGTGTCCTTTGTGGCGGACCACAAAATCTCTAAATTGAAGGGGCTTAAAATTATTTTTCGATGCCTTGCCTGAATACCCTTTATATTGTCATAATAACATTAACAACATATAGATGTAGTTATGTGTATAAGATTCAGATTAAAAGTGTTCTCATGAATTATGCAACAAATTAGATATCAAAATTTAATACAAAACTTATAGTACAGTACCAGAATCGTGATATCTCTGGATGTTATTGCGAATGTTATTTTTGACAAATGTAGTTAACTTAAAGAGCAAATATTGGATTTATATACAGCACCATTATATTACTAATGTGAAATGTGACTGCTCAGCTTGAGCGGTAATCACTATAATTTGCAACCTAATGTCAAATTAATGATCTTCAAGCCCTCAAGCCAGATATTGTTATACATATAAAATCAGAAACCTGATCTGACTGTTGCTTCGGAAGTTTTTTGTATAAGATCTCACAGTTGTTCGTCTTAAGATTGCAAGATTTTTGGTAGCTTTGGTATAAAAAAATCAATATACATTATCAGTCTAAATGTGAGTTTTAAGACTTGACAGACTGTTTAGTTAATATGATCCCTTCATCTGAAATAGATTCAGTTCTTGTTAATTGCAAATATAGCTATCCTATACTAGATCTTTCGTGTATAGTTGCTATCAAAAATAAATATTAGTTGAATATTTTCCATGTATGTGAGACAATATTTTTTTTAATGTAACTGAGTTAGTTTTATGAAACTGAGTTTTTAACTTCCTGGCCTTGAACAAAAATGTTCAATTTGCTTATTATTATTGTAAAACCATCGTACTAATCCATCTGTTTAGAATGTTTGCCCTAATCTTTGGAAATGCTGTTGCAGTCCAATTTTTGAAACTTACGTTAGTATGTTTGGCATATATACAAAATTAGTTTTGTAATATAAAATTTTATAATAACAAATGGTTTCTTCAATCAGTTTTTTAGTGCTTCTTTTCGAAGTAAAATAAGGCACCTTCATAACAAATTGAAAAATGAATAAAATGTTACCAAACCATGCAACAGCATTTAAAACTACATGTTATTGGAATTCTTTCTCTCTATTCATAAGAATTTTCATATAGGTTGATTTTCGTTCAGAATTTACATCCATACGGGCCACTGGCAATACAACGATGTGTCGTGTAGAATTTGAATTGTGCTGCTTACCGAAAACGAGAACAGCTTGGAGAAGTTAATTTAGGGTCATAAAGGGAACAAAGAACTTTCATTAAGACAAGAAAAATAAAGGTGTTCGTAATGTCCGTAATTGAAAAAACTATGTAATTTTATCGCGAATTTCTTTTTTGCTTGTTCAATAAGGATTCAAGTGAAATGTCGATGTGTTAATCTCGATTGGAAATTCTTGAAAAGCGATTTTTTAATTACTTACTGTTGCAGTTTTTAAATATTGTATTATTGGAAATTTGGTACAAAAATAACAACATATGTACAGGGTATGCCATCTCAAACGAGTCACCTTGGTTATTTTCAAAACTATTGCAAAAAGAAAAAACGCTCGATTTTTGTTTCGAGGTGGAAATTTTTTAAGGTGAATTAGCGCTTGTGGGCATTGAACATAAACAGGCCAATTCAGTGACCTTGAGATTTGAGATAAGGAAAATAGGTGTTGTTGTATATCATTTGAAAACCCTTTTTACGGACTATAACGTCATAATTGTTTTTTATTGCAATTCCTGTTCATGTAACAGAAAACCTAACGGACCTAGTAGTAAAACCGGATTATTAAATTAAAAGTTTTTACTGCATGGAAAAGTATTTAAAAATGAGTTCTTTTATAGTACGCTCGTAAACCATACCGTTTCACTGCCGCGCCCTGTAATAACACACAATACAAGAAAAACATTAAATGTAAACATTCTTCTATTTTACATTATTTTTTGTTAATATTTACAGCGAGTTTATTTATCTGTTCTGACCTTTATTCGATCATTTGAAGCATTTTACATTTATCTGTTATGACTTTACTGATTTGTTAAAAATTTAATAGATAATTATGGTATACACACTGCAAGAACGTGTTGATCTGGTACATCTGGTAAGTCTTTATTACTAAAATCAAAATTGTGCTCGATCTGCTGCGAGGGTTTTTAACCAATACCATCTCGAACGTAAGGTTCGTCATAAATACATATTGGAGTTGATTTTAAAATTTCTTGAGACGGGCTCAGTAATGAATAAAAAAGAGCTCCCATTGGAATTGAATGAGGATGATTGGGATCGAAGGCAAGAGTTTTGCATCCAGCGTATGATCGAAAACCCGAATTTCTCGTACAATGTTTGTTTTTCGGATGAGTGCACTATTTCACTTCATGGGGAGGTTAACCGACATAACTGTAGATTTTGGATCGATATAAATCCTCATTTATTTCGAGAAGCTCATAGCCAATAGCCGGTGAAACTAAACGTTTGGGCAGGGATTTTGGGAAATCATCTAATTGGACTCCTGTTTATTCCTGGTAATTTAAATGGTGAAATTTATCACAATATTTTGCAAAATGAAATTAATGCATTGATAATGGAAAAATTAGAAAATGATCCTCTACTACATGAAGAGCAATTGCATTTCCAATAAGATCCACCAGTTCGTCAATACATCGATTTGGAATACCCTGGTCGCTGGAGTGGAAGAAGAGGTCATATAGAATGGCATGCCCGATCACCTGATCTGAACCCTTTGGGTTTTTTTGTGGGGACATGTTAAATCCAAAATTTTTATGACTCAGCCTGAGAATTTGGACGAACTACGCCAACGAATTATAGCGGAGTGTCAGATAACACCAACTATGCTGATCCATGTCAGAGACTGCTTTCAGTCAAGGTTGTACTATTGTATGGACGTCAATGGAAGACACTTTGAACATTTGCTTTAGAGACATTGTATTGTAATGTAAATTCGTTGTTTTATATACTCTTTTATAATTACATGTACAAAAATTACAATAAAAAATTTCATTACGACGGTTTGGTCGGTAAAAAGGGCTTTCAGATGATATACGACAACACCTATTTTCCCTATTTCAAATCTTAAGGTCATTGAATTGGCCTGTACATGTTGAATGCTCGCAAGCGCTAATTCACCACAAAAAATTTTCCATTCGAAACAAAAATCTATCTGTTTTTGCTTATTATAATAGTTTTGAAAATAACCAAGATATCCAAGGCTCGTTTGAGATGGAATACCCTATATATATATACATATATATATATATATATATATATATATATATATATATATATATGGGTGAGAACCGCGTCTGAATTTATTGAATACTCGACGTTTCGACTCCTGCTTTGGAGCCATTATCAAGAGACAAAAGTGAAAAAGAGTTTCAGAGTCTAGATCGAACTCGGGGCCTCAATCTGCCTACTCCCCAAGAGTCACTAGGTAACTGAACTGAATTTGAGTCTGCTCTGCTTCTTTTATTTATAGTTAGCGCTGGGGTAGAAGAAGATGTCACGTGATGAGGCTGTGTTGTGATTGGTTGGGTATTGGTGGGCGTGTCTGCTTTGTTTAATCTGGCAATTACGGAGGTCCAAGCTGTGGGAAGGCGAGTGCTGTCATCGCGTCTGTTTAGACAGAGAGGTCTTTTCTCTATTTCGATGGCTTCGCGAATAGTGGATGCCCTAAGAGAATTGAGAGATATGATAGTCCTACTGTCCTCGAAGTTGATAGAGTGTCCTGTTTGGATATGGTGATGCGCGAGAGCTGAAGTCGGATCTTTTTTACGAACTGACAGAGAGTGTTCATATACTCGATGGTTAACGCGCCTGTTGGTACGACCGATGTAGCTTTGTGGGCAATCGCGACATGAGATTTCGTAAACTCCTCGATCCTCGTTAGGTACTTTGTCTTTGGGGTTACCGGTTAAGTTGCCTATAGTTTGAGTGGTGTTAAAGATAGTCTTTATTTGATGTCTTTGTAAAATCCGTGCTATTTTGTCAGTGACTCCTCGAATGTATGTAAGTACGGCTTTTTGATGTTGTTGTTCTGTTTCTGACGGGGTTGGTGTGATTGGGGGTTGTTGAGATTGATGAATTATACGCGCAATGTGGTCCGGATGATAACCGTTTTGGCGAAGGATTTGTTGAAGATTATTAAGTTCGTTTTGTCTATTGTCAATATCTGTTAAACGAATAGATCTAAGAGTCAAAGATTTCATTACAGAACTCAATTGGGCAGGGTGGTGGTGTGATTGGGCATTTAAGTATCGATTGGTATGGGTTGGTTTTCTATAGACGGTATGTGAGAATCTGTCATTGTTGGTTTTTGTTATAAGGACATCAAGAAACGGAAGAGAAGAATCGGACTCGATTTCCATTGTAAATTGTATATTAGAATGTATACCATTGAGGTGTTGTAGGAAGAAGTCTAGTGAATCTCTGCCATGAGGCCAAATGACAAAAGTATCATCTACATATCTAAGCCAACAGGAAGGTTTTAAATTAGACGAGTTTAGGGCCTGGGTTTCGATTTGTTCCATGAAAATGTTAGCAAGCACTGGAGAAAGAGGTGAACCCATGGGGGCCCCACGGACTTGTTTGAACAGAGTGCCTTGAAATGAAAAATAAGTGTTAGAAGAACAGTGTTGTACAAGTTTGATGATGTCAGAAGAGATATTGTGTTTTGTTTTTAGAATATCTAACGTTTCTGAAATGGGGACATTGGTGAAAAGAGATACAACATCGAAGCTAACTAGGATATCATTTTCTGAAATTCTGTAACCACTTAGGATATCTAGGAAGGAAGAAGAGTTCTTTACGTACGAGGATGCTTGCTCGGCTAGAGGTTGGAGGGTTTTGGCTAAGTACCGGGCTAATTCTTGGGTCGGGGATTGTACCGAACTGACAATGGGTCTAAGAGGAATGTCCGGCTTATGAATTTTGGGTAGTCCGTAAATTTTCGAAATTTTAGAAGACTTTTCACGAGGAATGATGATCTTTTTGACGTCAAGAGGAAGTTGTGTCCTGTTGATGATTTCCTTAGTCTTTTTCTCTAAGTAAGTATTAGGATTATTGTTCATTATTTCGTAGTCTGCAGTGTGGAGTAGGGAATTCATCTTGTGAACATAGTCCTTAGTATTGAGAAGAACAGTCGCGTTACCTTTGTCGGCAGGAAGAATAGTTATGTCATCGTTGTTACGTAGTTGTTTTAGTGCATGTCTTTCGTTAGAAGTTAGGTTTGATTTTGGTGGCTTTGATGTGCGGAGTACTCTAGCAATGTCTTGACGAGTATCTTCAACCTCAATATCTGTTAGTTCAACCAAAGCTACCTCAACTTGAGAAATGATTCTTTCAGTTGGAATAGTTTTCGGCGTCACTGCGAAATTGAAACCTTTGGACGCCGAAGTCACTGACAAAATAGCACGGATTTTACAAAGACATCAAATAAAGACTATCTTTAACACCACTCAAACTATAGGCAACTTAACCGGTAACCCCAAAGACAAAGTACCTAACGAGGATCGAGGAGTTTACGAAATCTCATGTCGCGATTGCCCACAAAGCTACATCGGTCGTACCAACAGGCGCGTTAACCATCGAGTATATGAACACTCTCTGTCAGTTCGTAAAAAAGATCCGACTTCAGCTCTCGCGCATCACCATATCCAAACAGGACACTCTATCAACTTCGAGGACAGTAGGACTATCATATCTCTCAATTCTCTTAGGGCATCCACTATTCGCGAAGCCATCGAAATAGAGAAAAGACCTCTCTGTCTAAACAGACGCGATGACAGCACTCGCCTTCCCACAGCTTGGACCTCCGTAATTGCCAGATTAAACAAAGCAGACACGCCCACCAATACCCAACCAATCACAACACAGCCTCATCACGTGACATCTTCTTCTACCCCAGCGCTAACTATAAATAAAAGAAGCAGAGCAGACTCAAATTCAGTTCAGTTACCTAGTGGCTCTTGGGGAGTAGGCAGATTGAGGCCCCGAGTTCGATCTAGACTCTGAAACTCTTTTTCACTTTTGTCTCTTGATAATGGCTCCAAAGCAGGAGTCGAAACGTCGAGTATTCAATAAATTCAGACGCGGTTCTCACCCGGAACCTAGCTTAGTTCATAATAATGACCGCGGAAGCCTCTCAGAACATATATATATATATATATATATATATATATATATATATATATATGTTTCAGGTGATTTCCGGGAACTCATCCGCGTAGTTGACAACTGATACCTGCCGGGATCGATGGTAAAATGACGACGTTTCGGCAGAGTCACATCTGCCTTCTTCAGGTCGATTCGCATAATTCTCGTAGCCTTCTGCTTTCGCTCCTAGTTACTCGAATACTTCGAGTAACTAGAAGCAAGTTCATTTGTAAGTTCATCCAGTAACTTTCATGTTGTTGTCGTCGTTTAACATATAACTTTAAAACACATTTTAGATATTCTAAGAATGATATAGAAAATGAATGGTAACCTATGAAATGGTAATAACTCAAAAGAGAAAAAATCTAATAAGTCCATCATAAGAAAAACAAAGTTGATGATAGTCACCGGAAGACGAAACCTGATAGCAAACCTTAAAACACCATTATGTAAGAGGGAAAAAATGGCAATGTAAGAGTGCGATTCAATTTGAAATCTTTGACTGAAATAATATAATTCTTATGTCTGCAATTATTTATTTTACATTTAATAATTTCCCAAATTTGAAACAAACAATGAAAAACAGTCGATGGGAATCTGCAGTAATGGTGTTCTTGTAATCGGTTCTCCACCTACAAACACAATCGAACAAATCCATTCCAGGCAGAAAATTAGTGGGTAGTCGGGGACTCTCTGTAAATTAACCAACATCAAACTGAGAAAATTACTCGGAATCGCTATATCCAGAGGAATAATATTTATTACTGCACATTACCGTTCGATTACGATCACGAAAGATTGTAACACCTAGGATGCAGCTGGTTTATTATAGTTTATTACAGAGACGTATATTAAGTGTCAGAGATTCTCGTTTATGCTTCGTAAGCTTTTTATTTTATAGTAAGATCCCGACTTGGTAGTAACTTGCTCATTTTTCCTGGATATTGCTGCGATGTGAATTATATGACTATATGATTTCTAGGGGCACCGAATTCGTTATTTCGAATTCAAGCGTTAAATAGAAGTTACAATCAGGGTTTCAAATTATACGTAATTTGAAGTGAACATTAAAATATAGGAGCAATCTTTGAAATTAATGTATGTTATATTCTTACGACTTTTGTAAGAGTTGAACGTATTCTTTGGCAAATGCTTCTTAGTTTTCGATATTTGATTGTAGTTTTTAAAGATATCACCATTACCAATCTCAAACCGAATAAAATATATCAACTGAAGGCTGACAACAATAATTTAATTTTCTCAAACATGGAACCTCCTTTAATATGATAAAACCATAGCTCATGGATAATTAAAATGAAGTGAAACCAAAAAAAGTAATGTTTTGTTGCATATATTCTGAAAATTATTGAATGGATTGCATTATTGTCAATTAACAGTTTTTAGGGAATCAAAAAAAGCGGGTGCCAAATCTATCAGGTATATTCCTGGTATCCACCTGTTGATAATCACCCTTCTCGAGATAGTTGATGAAATGACAAGGTTTCGGCACAATCACATCTGCTCTCATCAGGTCGGTTCGCATTGTTGTCGTTTCCTTTTTGCTTACGCTATATTCCAGTAACAAAGAGCAAGTAGAAAGATTTAGAAGTGAGAAGAGAGGAATAGGCATGTTGACAGATTTTTAAATTCTATTCTATAAAGTAGCTACATATTTTTTATTTCCGAAAATGTTTTCGCAATTCGAAATTCAGTTGAACGAAAGACATGACGAATATTTGCTGAAATATGATGTTTCAATTAAAATGGCCGATTACAGTATTTCATACATTTAGTTTATTGAAAATTTTATTAATCTCACTGTTTGTATTAAAACTGAGTTACTTTTTAGACTCAATTCATTATATATTTTTCTATAAAACTATTTGTTATCTGATTATTTTATACTGTCGTTATTTCTATTACCAATGTTAGGATTAAATAAATTATGGGCGACACTCATTCTTTTACGGATGATATTAAAAAGGAAGGCCAGCGCAATGAATAAACGGTTCTACCGGCTGTTTCTTCGTGGGGTATTGGAATTTCTTTCGCACGTGTCACCTATAGCTGCACATACATGTTCAGAGTCGCAGTCGTAGCATGAACTAGTTGAATATTAGTACTTAATTCTGTTTGTGAGTATGGCGTGTCTTCAATAGCTAACGGATAGGACTGTTTCTACTATTAGAATACATAAGGAAAATTCAAATCGGCAACACAGGTTAATATGCTGACATTTTGTGTACAGAAGAAGACGATATCATGATATTTTCAGAAAATATCCTTGTAGCATGTAAAAATTTGAAGTCGGTACTGTTCTGGTAATTTCTTTCATAAAAAAATTCATCTGTCGCCCTCTGGTGGTGATGATGATGATTATGTGGATATAAAATGTCAATCTGGCATTGAACGTAATCAAGGTTTTTCTGAATCCTATTATGCTCGAGGTAAGTAAGCTACCGCTTGACCGCTAATTTACGAACCAGTGAGTGTTACGGCTTTGCGGTTTGGGAGCCGCCTAGATTGAAATATTAGCCGTTAAATATAGTTGTGGAGGCAGTTTATTTCCTGGCATCGTTTGAAAGTCATTTTGTGTGAAATTGTCATTAATCAGGGTATATATTAGGGTTTAAGGATAGGCATAATATTTTACAGTAGACCTTATTTTGTTCTTGGAAGGGTTTTTGTACTGGTCAGGGGCCGTATATTGTTAGATTGAGCCGTAGTTATTTCACAATGGGACCATTTATTTTGCAGGTCTATATATTCTTCGACGTGGATATTTTTTGTTGGGCCATATTTGAAGAGTTTAAGCGTTGAACCGTTTAACCTTTAGGGATTTTTTACTGTTTGACTATTTGTTGGATGGAATAATTTTTCCGTATAGTACCACACATTGGTTGGTTCCGTAATAGACTAGACTGTGTACTACTTATGATTTATGGTACACTGTTTAGCTGAACGGTGTCACGCTTTGGAATAGTTTTGGATATATTTAGTTTGCGTTTTTGATGGTTATAAAGTCTTACAGTAAGACTATGGATTGACTCAATGACTTCGGGTTTTTGTAAAGTACAATACTGATATCTTTTTCTTGTTTATATCTGGTATAAAATTTATTAATCTTCAACTGTACAAAGTAAGGTAATACTGCTAACAGACTGTACCTATATAATTTTTGCATTTTTGCACCTGATCAGTGACAAATTGATTAAACCACAAGTGAAAATATTGAACGCAGTGATAATATAATCAGTAAATAGTTCATATTGGGAAACATACTTCTCTAACATGTAGTGGGAGTTGAAAATCCTCACCTCGTATCGATTTTGTTCGTTATAATGTAGTTTTACATTATAGATTGTCAAACTGTCTGGCGCCCTTAAATAAATGAATTTTTGTCATTTTATTATATAATGCACGCCCAGAAGTTCTCGACTAAGAGCTGGCGTTTCGCACATGTGAGCTAATCAAGGTAAGTCGTTATTTGAGTGGTTAGTTTTAATGATAGTCCTAAACAACTCTAAAAGAGTTGAACAATTTCATATATTCTGGAATTACAGTAAAGACGTAGAATTATAATAATTAATTGATCAAGAATTGTGAAACAATAAACAAACTTTAAGAATAAGTCCAAACAGATATCCAGCTCAAGTTTCACAACACAACTGCTATACCAACAATCAACAACCGAAAGGAAACATAACAGATCAACAAACAACAAATTCAACTATCACTTTTTTTGTATAATAAAGCATGTTTCAGAACTAAAAGAAGAAGAAACGAAATTATTGGTAAAGATTTAAAAATATGGAGACTGAACAAGAAGTAAAGGAGTAAACAAATATCACTTATACATAATCGAGAAGGACATTTAGTGAAAATTTATAATTATAAATGTAAAAGTAGAGGAACTACAGGTAGGGCGCGGTATGGTAACAGGCAGTATGATTATGATAAAAAATTTCAGTATGTTGTTCACTGCATCTAGCATGAATCCGCCATAATTTTTCAAAAATTAAGGAGTAAACCCCAACTGTTAATGCAGTCCGCTAAAAACACATCTACCGCAAGCTGGAGCCACAAGTCATATTGCTCATGATTCATTGGTTCCCTTAAGAGTATTCTTCGCGGACCGGACTCATATCCCAACATCTCATTGGGCAGTTTAGTTCGCATGCAACTAGTCCCTTCGCGGTTTTTGTGAAGGGCAGTGTATACATTAAGAGACCGCAAACCATCGTGGATTTAACAGCCCATATCAGATAACAAATTGAGCGGATTTAGTCTGCTTCTTCAAGTGAATGTTACAAGATTAGAAGATTTAAAACACAGAAGAATTCTTATCATAAATTTTACAAGAAAATATTGCATTTTCAAAAATGCTATGTAATCTCTACCTGATGGTATTTTGTAAACTAATGGTCAACTACCTTTAAAATTATGATATAATAGGAAGATTATACTCAGTGTTCAACATATAACACTTTCATTAAAGTTAAAAAATAGTTTTGTTTTGACATGTAGACAAGGTTTAACTCATCAATAAGTTTTTAAAAATATTAAATAGTTTTTCTGGCACAGTCAAATTCCGTAATAGCTTAAAATATCACAAATAAGTATGAACAGAGTTTCTTTAAATTTAAAAAATCATTTAGCAAAAGAAGATATAATTAAAAATATCATGCTTTTTCTTTTAATAATCACGTTGCAGTTAATAATTCTAAGAGTGAACATGAGTAGACCTTTAGTTAAATAATAAAAGAAAACAACTCTGCACAAGTTGATGGATAAAACTGAGTTTCAAGTTCCTTTGTCGGGAAAAATGATCCGTCATTATATATCCGACAACTAGTTGGTAATAGAAAACGGAGAAGATTAGATCGTAAATCACTAATACCTCGTCTACATATTCACAATGGAATTCAGATTTCTTATTGGAAGTTATATTTGTCAAAAATTCTGACACCGCAAATATGGAATATAAAAAAGTACTATTAAAGTAACTGGAAACAGAAACAAATTCCAAATTAATACAGATAGCGGACCAGAAACGAATTATTCTAAATAAATTTAAAAAATAACAAAACTGACCTCAAAAAACACAAAAGTAGCATAACTAAAAAGCAAGAAAACATTAAATACTTATTTTAAAGTCGGTGCAAGTAAAACTTATAAAAATATGTAATTATTGATCTGCTCAATTATTTCAGTTATAATCCGCATTAATTGTTAAAGAATTTTTTTTTACTTCAATTACTTTTGTATTTTTTGAAATAGGTTTTTGATATTTTAGAAATTGTGGTGATATAATTACTTAGTTGGGAGAAGTTTTCAATTCTAATAATTTATCTCACAAAATAAGGAAATCGTATTAGTATTAATCATGAAGTTATTTATGATTTGCTTTTTTGTCTAAATATTAATATGTAATAAGAAAGAATTCCACCGAATTTTTAATAGCTTTTCAAATTTTGGAAAAATAATTTTGTTCTGTTTTTTTAACTAATTCATTTTACACTTTTTATGTTGGCATAACTGGGTGCAGTTTTCAATTCTAATGGCCAAAAATTAAGATATTTTACTTTAAAGCAAAATTCATCTTGGACAAACCTTGCAAACAATTGAAAAAGGGCCTTGCAACAATTTCATTTCGATTTCATATCATCCAAATATTTCTATGAAATCTGATAATTAATGTTTATTTTGATTTCATTTCTATCTATTTTCAGATAATTTCATCCAAGATTTCGATGAACGATAATTAAATTCTTTAATACTGTCTCTTCCAAATATATTTAATATATAACAATTTTTTTCTGATTTTCGAAAAAGCTATGTTTCATGGCATTGAAAAAATGTGGGATCACTTCGGAATCCTAATAGAAAACAGTTTTAACACCCAAATGAGTTAGGTCCTGTTTAATAATGGCACACCAAAACAAATATAGAGACGAATAGAGAATCTCCTTTCAAAAAGAGAAGACTTAACCAATTTTGTCAAGTATTAGGCAATATTAAGAAAAGTAACAAATAATTTTCTATAAGATAAGATTCATCGCTTTCCAGAACTCGGTAAAAGAGTTCGACTACAATTCAATGAATCTTCACTAATTTCTCTAAAACGCCTCACTCAAGTTGAATATTTCAAGTTATATTCTATTAAGATATAATCTGAGGTGATCTGCTATATTTTTCGTTTCGGTTTTCATAAAATCGGGAAAATATTTGCAAAAAACAGAAAAGATTAAAGTAAGTATCAAATAAATTTTCTACACAATATCTAAAATCAAATGTCCAGCTATGTCATAATATAGTATATGTCGTACAGGGAGTTTGTAATATTTTTTTCAATTTGATTCATTGGATGTCAGTTTTATTAAAATAAATTATAAAAATTAATCTACATATATACATTTTGCATATTGCAATACATCCTATGTTTGAGCAATCGAAAAAGTAAATGTCATATAAAACTGTTAAAGAAATTTCCAAATTTAAATGTTAAGATATGACAGAAAATGGTGTTCTTGCAATGAAAATCATTTCTGTGAGTACTTTTATAGACTCAAATTCTCTAAAACTGGTAATTTAGTTAGGTGCAAGTAGCAACAGTCTTTGTAAAGATGTACCTATGCAACTTTTAACTAGAACTTGAAACAATTATACATGAATACGTAAGGAATATCGTGGGCAAATATGGATTCGGTAATGGGAACTGGCTGCATAAAGACTAATATATATTAACTAGCCGTTACCCGCGGTTTCACCCGCGTACGGATTGTTCAAGCTTTCGCAATAAGAAATAACTTATGAAATATATGGATTATCCTAAATAAAAAAATTGTTTAAACCACCCTACTTAACTACAAATCCACCAATCCCAAATTGCAAGTACTTATGGGCGACCCTATATAACAATTTTATTCGACATTTTTTAATCACCTTGAATAACTGTAACTCTACTTCACCCTATATTGCAACCATCCTGTGTACGCTGCTGTTTATTTATCACCCAATATAACTTTTTGAACACCTGGCTATAACTCTTCTCTACCCTATATTTCAGCTATGCAAGTTCTTATGGTCTACGCTGTATAACCATTATTTCTGATATTTTTTTTAATCACCTAAAGTACAATTTCTCTTTACACTATATTTTAATCACCATTTATATGCCGCTCGTTCTAACACAAGTGTTAAACACACTCTAATACTATAATCTTGTTTCTCCTCATATTTCAGATATTCCATATAGTAGAATACAACTGTTAATGGTCTACCCTATATAATAATTATTTTGTAACTTATTTAGATCCACCCTGATGGAAATACCGGTGGAACCCTTGGTGTGTCACAAATTTAAAACACACTGTTGCACCTTAACACCAAACTTTTATTTAAACACTCACCCAAACTCCAACTGCTTATTGGCCACCCTATATAACAATTTTATTTAACTTTTTTTTTAAACCGCTCTGTATAACTAAGTCCCACTTCCATCTACATTAAAACCATCCGGTATACACTGCTGCCATTTTGTCAAATTATACAAATTATTTTTGAACCACCCTGTATAACCATAATTTTACTCTACAAAATATTTCAACCACACTATTGTGCATCTGCTTAGGGGCCACCAAATATAACATTTTTTAATCGTTTAACTATAACTCTGGTCCACTCACTATCTTATATATACAACTGCTAATGGACTACGCTATATAACGATTTTTGAACCACCCTTGAAAGTATAATTTGTCTCCACCCTGTATTTCAACCACCCCTTATATGCAGCTTTTTCTAACATTGTTTTAATCACACTGTTTGAGCTACAATTTTTCTTCGGTCCATGTTTCAGATATTACATATATGCAACAGCTCATGTTCTGTCCTACAAAAAAAAATTCAACCTGTTTAAATATAATTCTACTCCTCTCCATTTTTTGTACCACCCTGTATAACGATATATCCATCTATGTCCACTATATTTTACCAAAACCGCAACTGCTTATTGGGCACCGAATATAACAATTTTGTTCAACATGTTTTTGAATCATCTTGTATGTATTACAACTACTCTGTATACGCTTCTGCTTATTGGTCAACCAATATAACATTTTTTAAATAATTATCATAATACTTCTTCACCCAATCTTTCAACTATCATATCTTTGCAACTTATTATGAACTACGCTTTTCACATTTTATCCTTATATTTTTTCAAGATATATTAAAGTATAATTTCTCTCCACACTTCACAACTTTTTCTAACCTTGTTTGAATGACGCTGTATAACTATAACTTCACTACGCACTACGCACTTCAAGTACTCTATATATTCAAGTGCTATATAACAACATTTTTCTAGCATTTTTTCTGTATAATTCTAACTGTAAGCCACCCTATATTTCAACAACCTTTTAAATGCAACTACTTATTTGCCACCAAATATAACATTTTTGTACGACCCTGTATCCTTAGAATCCTATCCATCCTATATTTCAACCATCCGGTAAATGTAACAGCTTGTAGATCATACCTATACTTTAAAATATTTTTAAACCCACCTGTATAGCTGTAATTATACCCCGCTACATATTTCAACCATCCTATATATGTAACTACTTGTGGATATAAAACAAGTTTTTAACCACTCCACCTTATATTTCAAACAGCCTGTATAAACAACTCCTTCTAACACTTCTATAACCCATTTCATAACTATAGTATCTTATGAACATATTTCAAAGTCCTAACTGCTTACCTAAGCCATTTTTTTTATTCACTGTATAAATATTCCACCCTATTTCAACCACTTCGTATATGGAACTGTTTATGGCCCACTCAATATAACTTTTTTGGACCACCCCGTATAACTAATTCCAGTCCCTTTTATTTCCACCACATCATATATATCCAGCTGCTTATAGGACACCAAATATAAGTTTTTTTAGATTTTTCAAAGTTTCCTATATACAGAACACCCTGTAAAATTACGCTTGATATATGTTGATTTTTGTTAAATCCAAACATGTTACATTTGCACATTTCGAATTTTGAATAAAAGATAAGCTGATGCCAGTATCTAATGTTTTGTGCGTGCGGTGGAACAAATTGAGTAATTGAATTACCCAACATGGTAGAAGTTTTTTCGCTATATCTACCGTTTCTATCAATTTAGAGAGATAAAATGATTTTAAGTCAAACTATAGGCTTCGCAACAAAAAAAGATTCAGCAAAATCAGTTAAGTAGTTCTTACGTGATGCCCGAACAAACAAACAAACAGACAAACTTACAATTTTATAATAGTATAGATAGATAGCAGAAGTAGAACCAGCAATCCACTTAAAGTGCAATAAAATGACAACCCTAGCGCCACTTAACACAAAATGGAAAATAGCAATGGCTGGAGCATATTTACCTTAATAGACCGGAAGCCCACGTTTTATTTTTGAATAATAACAGGCTTAAAATTTTTGAGTGGGTTGATTTTGGGAGAGACGTCCAACTTTTTTCTCTTTGAAATTTTTTTAAAAAGAGGGCTACTAGGTGTTGAACATGTCAAAATTGCAAGTATTTTTTTTTATTAATATCAGGTAGTTTTTTATTTTAATCTTTACATAATTTTATAAAAAGCTAGAAAACACTTTGTTCTACACACCCGATGGTATGGCCGCAGTGTCTCCCGCTCAAAAAATGCCAAATTATCCTGAGAAAAATATTTACTAATAACAGCCTAATTTTTTCACTATTGCATGGTAATTATTATAACAATCGAATGGCATCTTTGTCCTATAAGTTAAATGGAATATTTTCCGAGTCCTACATGCGAAACATGTCGGTTTTATGGACTCGTCGAAATCATTAATAACTGTAGGACAATGAAACCACATGATTCTTTAGTGTTTTGACTGACCAAAAAAGTAAATGTCCTACAAAAATATGGATATGCATCCCGAATCCTACAAGAAAAGTGTGTAAGTATGTGGAAATAATTCCACTAGGTAAGCGATGGGGACCACCAAATAATGGTTGGTTTAGGAATGAATTTTGTCTGTTAGATGTTCTTTCATATTCATGTTGATAACCCAATTTATAAGTATTTATAAGTTATCATACTCACATAACAACAATACAGTGTTTGATTATATTTGTATTACTATAAAGTTGTGTTGTTGTGGTCGTATATACGTCCATCTTGATTAACGCGCGTCATTTCTAACAACTACTATTTAACGAAGGTAATTCTCAAACAACCGATAAGTGATTCCACACATCCTTTAACAAGCTGAATATGAGATTTGACAAATTAATGATTTATATTATTTCTCAGGGAGATGCATTTGCATATATTTCTAAAATTATTTTTATATATTACTAATATAAAATGTCAAAATAAGCAAGAAATATTTTACCGCTAAGCTTTCAGGACAAATCTCTAATAAATTCGGTGAAATCGATGTTTTCGTTCTTTATAAATGATTTTTCACCCTAATATTTTTTTTTCCTGAATTTAGGTTTATTGCGTAACGCATTGCACAAAAACACTCCATAATATAATGACCCTGATATAGCTACAAATACGTGTAGGTGACACTAATTTTCCATAAAGACTTCTCTTCTGTCAGTTTAGCGTCCTTAGTTTTCTTTGTCAAGTAAATAACCTAAATTAGGCGGAATAAATTAAAATAATTTTACATTACCGAATATATATAAATTATATAAAAAATAGAACTTTTATGCACTATTATACAAATTTTAATATTAGTTTTATTAATTTTTTAACAATACATCCTTTTTTTTGTAGTACAGTTGTAAAATCTTATCACATACATTGTTCCCTAACCAACAAAAACAATATTAGGTTGTTATTAATGCTCATAAAACTGACATGTTTCTCGTGTAGGACTAGGAAAACATTCCATTTAACTTGTAGGACAAAAATGCCATTCGATTGTTATAATAATTACCAAGCAATAGTGAAAAAATTACCCTGTTACTAGTAAATATTTTGCTCACGTTAAATTGACATGTTTAGAGCGTGGGACGCAGCGGCCATACCATCAGGGGTGTAAGACAAAAGTGTTTTCACGTTTTTTATCAAATTATTAAATATTTAACTAAAAAACTAATTTATATTAATAAAACAATTTCAGTAACCATTTTGACATGTTCAACCCCTAGCTCTCTTAGCTATTTGTTTCAAAAAGTTTCGAAGAGAAAAAAAAAAGTTTACCATTCTATCCAAAGGAACAGGAAATTTAAGCCTTATAAAGTCGGAAAGCGTGCAGAAACCACGTATCTACAAAATCCATTAAAAATAGTGAATAAACAGAAGTTGAGTATATTACTCGTGTTCATACATATTAATTCTAAGAAAAAAAGCACTTGCAACATAAACTCTCTGAAAGAAGTACTTGCTGCTAGAGTCCTAACCTGCAAGGTAAAACTGGAACTGCATAACAAAATATTGGACATTTTTATTGAAAAGTCAATGAAGTTTTAGACAATCATAAAAAGTATATCTCAGAAAGTAGTTCAGGACTACATACTAGCTTCAACGTATTTTATTGCATTGATAATGTTTCTGAACTAAAATATTACTCAATTTAAATTTGTCGGTAAATTTGGCTTACGGTAGTCCAAGCATATATTGCACAACAAATTTTATGAATCGAGGAATGAAAATATTTCGCAAACATAGTCTACAGAAGTTGTTACTAACGGTATCCCAGGTTTATAAAAAAATCCTATCCATTTACTAAATTGTTTTTGCAAGAGTTATTCCCTATTTTTGTTCGAGAAAACACATTAATTTTTCTGTACCGAAGTGCCAAATAAGTTACTTCAATTTCTGCACCTGATGACTTAATTTAAAACAGTTGAGAGTTGTGCTTTGCGTTTCGGATAAATTGCGAGAGAATGGAGGTAAATATTCCTTCCGATAAAAGCCAAAATTCGTTGTTAAATAGGAGCAGTTTTCCAGACGAGTCGGAAATTATGAATCAAGGGGATTCGGAAAAAATACTTACATAAATGGAACATTTTCTTAATGGAAATTCATGCATAAAATATAAGGTACGTCTGGCGTTCAAAAAATTCAAGCAATAGAAGTTTTATACAGTAATTTAAATTAATTTGTTTAAAAAAGCAGTTATTTTTAATGTTTTGCAATTATAAAGTGCTGTTGGGTCTAATGTATTTTTAACCTTCAATTCATTTTACTAAAGATGATATCCCAAAAGTGGAATATTAAAAAACATACATAACAATAGCATTATAACATCTTATCTAACAAACTGCACATGTCTAAAATGAGTAGATTGTGAACTGCTCATTCCAAATGTATGCTAACTGACAATGATAGGGCAACACTCAGAAACATATTTTTAAATTTAATATTGTTTTGGTAAAGCATGATGCTATAGTAAGTAGTAAATGATGATGAAATTTGGTAGAGTTTGGTTAATGTTTTATCCTGTAACTTTTTTTATCAAATAATATTTGATTTTTTTTAATTTGCCAAAATACTAACGGTTTGATGGAACCAAAATCGATGTTTAGTAATGGTAAAATGCCTAGGATAAGTGTAAGCCCAATGTATCGCCAGCTGAGTGAATCTGAAAGAGGTTTTTCATTTAAAGAAATCGCACGCACAGAAATCCCACTGCTGTTACGAGACGTTATCAAGGGTGATTTGATTATACCCTAAACCGGAGAAGGGCAGGTACTGGACTTCGAAGAGGCACAAATGAAGTTTAATGTCGACGTATAAGACGCCAATACATACCCATTCTCAACAACTCGAAATTTGTCTGCTGAGTGGTTAGGAGAGCAACCCCATCTTATAAGTGTCCGAAGGTTTAACCGCCGTAAAAGTTCTTTTGCACTGTAGCATTATCGACCTCATCTTCTGCTACCTCTGAACGTTGAGCATCGACTACAGTGGTGTAGCGAACGATAACATTGGAATGTAAAATTGCATCAGGTCATTTTCTGTGATGAATCTGGATTCTGCTTGGGGGAGATGATGGCCGAAGAGGGGATAGACAACGTTGAGGAGAAACACCAAACAGTAGTGGTGGAGAACTATCGATAGTCGGCACCATCGATAGTTATCGATAGTTCTGGTAACGACTATCGATAATTATCGATAGTTTTCGATAGTATCAGAAAACTAAAAATAGTATATCTAGAAATAAATAAAACCATCTGATTTTTTAAAAAGATTTATTATGAACAAACTAAATACTGCTATATATATATATATATATATATATATATATATATATATATATATATATATATATATATATATATATATATTACACAAGGAAAAACATAATTTTTAACAACATCTATTAAAAGAAATAACTATTGGAATACAATATATGCCTGTTTTAGTAAATCATTTTTTTAATTAACCAACAAGTTGTTTTTGTTTAAGAAAACCAACATATCACTGAATACTTTTATGTTTTTTGGGCAATAACACCACAATCGAAATAAAACGACGTATATTGAAGGATTGTCAATGGCTTTATATTTATTGATGCAAATTTCAAAACGAAAATTATTATGACATTTAAATTGACATTAGAAATTTGTTGTTTGTAGATATACAGGTAGCACAAAAAGTCTAAAGATCATTTATTATAGTTAAACAGCTTTCAAATTAGAAGAATTTGAAAGAGTTGTCTTTAGAATTTATAAGTGGCGTTCCTAGGTACGACTTTCTTATAAGATAGCGCATTCGCCAAAAATGCGATCAAAGAATTCTATTGTTTCAGTGACGCCATAAGGAAAAACCTAGGAAAAATCTTATGAACTATCCCGATACTGGGTTGTTCAAAAGGAGGTTACCATTAATAATTTCTTCCTTAATTGTCGGTAACCAGATACGATTAAATTCTACAGAAGTAGAAGCGATACAATCGTCTCCATTCAAAAGAATTAAGGCAGACTCTTTTATTTTTCGTTTTGTGTTATGTTGTTCTTTGTGAAGTAAGTATAGTTGAATTGTTAAATTGTATTTTATGTCCTAGGTCCCAAGCATGTTCACAAATTTTCGATTTTCAAATAGTCGTTTCTTTATGTAATTCTTGTGTTCATTTATTCGTACGTTTAATGGCCTCGATGTTTCTCCAATATAAAATTTATTGCATTCGCAAGGAATCTTGTATATGCAGTTTTTTGAGTTCTGGGTTTTGTTGGTTGGTTTTGTTTTCGATACTAGAGATTTCAGTGTATTTCTTGTTTGGAATGTTGTTTTAACATTAAATCTGTTGGCCACTCTTTTCAATCTTTCTGGCAGACCCTGTATATATGATATAGTTGTAACTGTAATGTAGTTGTCCTGAGTAGTAGTAGTAGTAGTAATAGTGTTAATAAGAGAAGTTCTGGGTTGATTCGGAAAGTTTGTTTTCTGTTCACGTCTGTTTAACTCTTTGTTGATAAATTTTTTAGGGTAATTAATTAATAACATACAAAAGTGGGTACTCAAGGCGATTATCAAAAACAATCGATAGTATAGACAAATTATCGATAGTATTCGATAGTCAAAACTATCGATAACTATCAATAGTGCCATCGATAGTTCTCCACCACTACCAAACAGCAGGCGTTATGGTAAGGCGTGCTACTGCAAATGAAAGTAGGTCACCTTTAGTCTTTGTTCGAAGCAACGTTATCTTCAGGAAGTAGTGGAGCTACCTTAATCGGCTCGTGAATCCAATATTTCAACAAGATATTGTGGCTAGTTAATTTAAACTTTTTGTGAATCTGTTGTCATGGTCCTCCAGATCCCTCGATCTTTCGTGGATCTTTCGGGATAGAACATGTTTGGGATATGATGGCTAGAACGCTGGGAAATTTACCTTGTTGAATTAATACCAAGACATGTTTGGGGGTGTATAGATAATCGCGGTAGATTACAAACAAACTTAATTCTTGGTATTTTTTATTCAAATTTTAATCATTTACTCCTTAGTCAGGCACATATGTTTTATACAAACAATAATAAATTAAAACATCTCCTTCTGGGTGTTGCGATTTCTTTTCAGTGAGTATATATAAACTCCGTTTTAACATATCTCCACAAGTTTGTTTTATTATTTTATAAATTAACAATTGAACATAGCATTTCGGATAGAGCAAATACTTTTTTTAAATGGACCCTGTATATTTTCTAACATAACGCAATAAACTCCGTGGGTTCATATTTAATTAATTTTAAAAGCTGATAATCACTTCACTTTCTAGAACTTTATTTACACGTAAAAAATCAAATATTTACAACAGCTGATTTCAAATAGCAATTCACACAAATATAAACTCAACTAGCTAAGCTATACCAACTAAGTTAGGAATTCTCTATTGCCTCTGATATCCTACATCGAATTTTCTGGTCGTTCTACATTTGTTCGCACAGCGTCCAGATTAACAGTTTTTGCCCAAGACGAAAATTCCAGTTCTTTTTTTATTATCACAGCGATTGATGTTTTATTGGGATGAATAAGGTTTTGCTTTAGTCAGGGACGGCGTAGATAAATTTCATAACACTAAGGTTACAAATCATACAAAGATTAAAAAAGTTTATATATACTAATTGCAGGA
The DNA here is from genome assembly GCA_034190945.1 of Octodonta nipae. NCBI lineage: Eukaryota > Metazoa > Arthropoda > Insecta > Coleoptera > Chrysomelidae > Octodonta > Octodonta nipae. The sequence goes on from CM067216.1 coordinate 78,645,877, forward strand.
AATTAAAAATAAGGAAGTTGTAACGATATATTACCTTAATTTCCAAAGTAACAGCAATTGATTGGTTGCTTGGCGATCCAAATGGCAGTACTCTCCGAGGTACATTTTCTTAGGACAGCAAAATAATAAATTTACAGATTTTGTTGCTAAAATTTGTTTCTAAAATGTTGATCACATATATTGAAAAATGTGGTATATTAAAAACGTACCTTACGGATAGGAAAAATAGTACTAGGGCAACAGCAGAATACTGCCGCAGAAAGCAAAATTAACTTTGTCGCATATTTTGAAGCACGAAAGAAAATTAGACAAGAGATTTAGCAAGAGATTTAATTTATAGGCAATGTGGCGGGTCTTAAAAAAAGCATAACCTTATTCCAGATTGTTACCATCGTGATCATGAAATAATACGTTTTGTAATTGCTTGCGCAATATTTATGAAGGCAATTGTGAAGTACATAATTTGGAGCCATGAGGTATAATTTTTCAATAAAGATATGTTCATTATTTCTCACTGATGCCAGAAATCCTCAACATCAAGTTAGTGTTAATGTTTGGTGTGACTTAATAGGCAGCGTATAATTGGGCATTCATTTTATGAGGGTACTTTGATAGGAAGAAGATATGTTGACCCAAGATCCTTTTGGTAAGCTACGCCAGTTTCATTGGCCTTGTTTACACCTTTTGTAGAATAATCTTCCAGTGTCTTTCGCCAATCTTCAACAATGCTATATGAATTTTCGTTGATTGACCACAAAATGTTTATTTGGCCGTTACCAAAACTTATTAAGCCATCCATGTCAAGCGAAGCCCAGATAAGAGTAGATTATTTCTTGAGTTATAAAACCCATAACTAGTCAAGACCCTTCATCAGTTGTGCCGTCCTCAAATGACTGAATTCTCAAATACCTAGTTTGGTTTACTCCTTGATTATGACAACTTAAAGTTGTTGAAACGGCTTAAGTGTTTAAATAAAGGTTTGGTGTTATGTTATATATATATGCAAGGCTGTGTTCTTACATTTGTGACACACAAAAGGTTTCACAGCATCTCCATTTCAAATACCTATTTATATATTTCGTACATAGAACTGAATTTGATATTTTAGCGTGTAATAAATATTGGATCTCTAGAAGTTTTAGGGAAAACTAGCTGACAGAGACCCCAAATCGGGAGTCATGCTGTGCGTCATGCCGTTGCCCTGTTGTACCTAGGATAGTAATTAACTTCAAATGATTAGAATAAGGAGGACAAAGGCGTAATGTGATATTTTCTATAGAATTAGGTGTGGCTTTGATCTTAGCGATTTGCTCTCGGTCTTGTGTCTATTCAGGCCACTATGAGTGCTTCCTACTTCTCCAGATTTATCATCTAGTGAATATATGTAGTCATAATATGACAAAGAGCCGAGAGAATGCGATGAAGCACGAAATTTAGATGACTTTTTTGAAAGTCTGAATATACAAATTACTACACCAACTTCTAATGAAATATTCTGTAATGGAATGCCTCCAATGACATCAAATTATTTCAACCAATATTGGTTTTCTTGTAATAACCAGTAGCAATGTGTTTCCGATTATAAACAATCTTATATCTACAGGCGTCATTAGTGTATATATATTAAATAAATCAATTTTGAAATGTCATTTCAGACGTCAGTAAACTTGTTTACTCCTATTCTACATGAGTTATTGGAAAAAATTGCGAAATACGATAAATCACTGTTGAGGATATATATCCAAATTAAGAAAGTAAAAGGGACAAAGCAATCCAAAAACAGTTAGCTTTCAGTTTCTAAGGGGGAAAAAGCAAAAGATTTCGAGAACAATGAAAAAACTCACAACTTGAACAATCAGTTATGTTGATTGAAGTTTTTGGGTACGTCGGCCTGATGAATTGTTAGCAAAGTTGTTTTTTTATGGATGAGCGAAAATAATTCTTCAAAGTAAAAGAAACGTCTGACAAGTTGATGAATTTTCATGTCGAATGCTTTCTGTTTACACATACTTTCTATTATTTTCGATGGATAGATTGTGTTGGAAACATTTCGAAAACAATCATTCCTGTTTCACTATACAAGTCTGAGAAATAATAAAAAGAGTAAATCTGATATTGTCGTCTGTGTAATAAAACTGAGATCCACATATCAAACGTGGATATTGATTTAACATACTGAGATTCAAATTGAATTCAAACACAAGTATTAAGAATATTTTAAACTTATGGCGTGACAAATATTTTTTTGTGTTATTAATAAACAGTATAAGTAACACCACTTTAATTAAATATGAAATTAAAAAAAACGATTTCATAATAGAACTGAACAGGTAGCTAACAAAAACATAAGATTATACATTAAGTACAAATATCAATAGGTGCCTACTAAGTACTAAAATTACCTATCGGTAAACAGTTTTGATATGGGTGCCAAACAAACCTAAATATTGCATTATTTACATATTTAATAATTTGCGAAATTGCTAATATGTCTAGGATTCACATCTTTTTTGGAGCTACAGCGTAGTTTCGACTCTTAGGAAGCAATGTTTCGTCAACTGCTGTGAGAACCCTGGATGACAAGTTCACCAACTGTTTTTTTGTTGGTTGTATCCGTCGGCAAATGCTTCCTGCTAAGGGTTAAGGAACACCGCATAGTTTCTCTAACTGCGGAGCTAACGAACACCATAGCATGGACCGAACACCATAGCATCAACTGGGATCAGACCAGGCATTGGTATAAAAGAAAATTTATAGAGACAGCATATATAATCTCGAACCAGAATACAATTAGGGCACCCAGCGTCCACATTAAAAACATTGGGAGACCTCTTCTTCGGCCACTGCCGCGAAGACATCTCGACAACGAACCGTCAGGTATGACGACGCTGATTGGACAGGATAAGACCCAATGATAATGACCGGTGACGGAAGACCGGTTAAAGGTATACAATGACGAATAAACTGAATTTCCCATCACCTGATGACGATAGCAGAAACAAAGCTATAGAAACGTTGTGAGATCAATCCTTTCAAGACGATAAAAGTCCAAGGAAATCTCGATGCTGTTTGTACAAATTTGGATTTCCAAACTTCTCACCACAACCCTAACAATAAATGTGTATAAAGACCATTTGATGACACATACCAAATTTCATTTAATAATTTTTCAAATAAACAAACAATAAAAATAAACAAGTAAAAGGTTACTGAGAATACAATGCTATAAACCTGAGCAAAAACAAAACTGTACTTTGCTAACTAAATAGCTTAATCCAAAGTATAGCAATAACGGTAGGTAAGAATAAAGAATATTGGATAAATATTGCCCAAAAAGACTGAATCTAAAGAGAAATAGACATTTTATGATACTCTTACATTGCAGCTATAACAATAAGAATTAGAAGTAGAAGCGATTACATTACTTATCTGACTTAAGCATTCGTCAACTAAATTGCAGTCGTAATTCCTTCATTTTATTTTACGACGGAGTGAAGGAACGAAAAATAACATTAGTTAGAATCCTTAGTAAGGCCCTTAGCGAATCGTGATTTAAATCTCTCCGACTTAATTTTTTGGAATAATTTCAAGTTGTTTTACTTTGTTATAAACCTTAATAATACTTAAATTTATTACACACATAACCGTAGACTATAATAAGATGCAGGTGCTATAATAAGAAATAGATAGTTGTAAACTTGCTTAAAGCAATTTACTATCACAATTTTTTAAAATCTAGTAATCAACATAGCGATGGAAGTTCAAATACATTTTTGTTAAGAATTTCAATCAGCATAACTTACCTTAGCGAATAAGGAAACGGCGGTTGATTTAGGTTGATTTATCATCAAAATAAAGAAGAAAATGTAATAGAAAATTGTATGAAGGATATTTTCACAATGTGACCAAATAATGTTATTTTAGTAAATACATAAAACATTAATAGTAATTTTACTTATCACTAACCTATGATTGGTAGCAGCACCAATTTACAACACACGCACAAAAAATAAATCACCCAAGAAAACATTACTGAACATACGTAATTTGGAATATAATAGTGTTACGAGAATTCATCCAATGGTTCGTCGAACCGACATTCCTCTGATATTTCCGGGAATTCGAGATATGGTTCGGCTGGCGTATCGAGGTCGGCGGCTTAACTTTGATGTATTTCTCGAAGAATCTAGCCTGGTCTCGGCGACTCTTCCGAGAAAAAATACAAATATACGGAGATCTGAGGAAGCATTCATTCAGTATTCGACAGCCGTATAGTTAAGTAGAGATAAATTGTAAATAGTTCTGTGAATATAAATTGGGTTAAATTAGTGGAAATAAATTATAGTGAGTTGGAGAGTGTTTTTAAATAAATCCAAGAACTGAACTGGACCCAAGTGTGAAAATAAAGACATTGCAATATATTGGTCCAGTTTATAAATCCTCAGTAAATCCAGTCGTAAATTACATACTAAATGTTATGACTATCGTACATCCAACATGCACAGATTTTAAAAAGCCTTTGATATGATTGATCATGAGATACCCGCTCTCAGAATAAATTGTACACGGTTCTCAGCTGGGTTTAATTGTGTTCTTTATCGGTAATATTATTGAATCAAAATATTTACTATATGCAAATAATATGAAACTATCTAGGAAATAATGGAAACTTATGAAACTTCAACAAAACATCAATGGACTAAACAATTTATGCGAGAACAATAACTTAATTACTTTTATGTTATTTTGGGCAATAACACCACAATAGAAATAAAACGACGTATATTGCAGGAATACCAAACGTTTCAAAGTCTATTCTGACTTCGTTGTCAATGGCTTTATATTTATTAATGTAGATTGCAAAAAAAAATTTCATTTTGCAATCTACATCAATAAATAAAAAGCCATTGACAACGAAGTCAGAATAGACTTTGAGACGTTTGTTATTCCTGCAATATACGTCGTTTTATTTCTATTGTGGTGTTATTGCCAAAAAAAAACATAAAAGTAATCAAGAATATGCCACAAACAACGTTTAGAAGACAATAATAACTTAGTAGTAAATAGGAGAGGCTCCGTGTTGTAATGAGTGACTTAATTGTCAACTTCATTTCGTTACTCTTTTTGCATAAAATTATTAACCTGTAGAACAACAAGGCGCTACTGTTTTTGTCAGCGAAAAAATGTCAAATGTTTTATTGATATCTGCTATCACCACAACATAAATTTGAGAACGTGGAATATGACATACTCGATACAAATATTATGTAACAATTATTTATGTGGACAAATAATTAACTAATTTTTTTCTAGAATTTATTTAACCTTTCGTATTCTATAAAGTTTCTTAAAGAAAATGTCATAGCAGCTTTTGTTAGTTTCAGTGAAACTTCATTTTCAGCCAAATTTTATCGAAGTAGTTGAAATTAATTTTAAAAGTAGGCCTAAGTGATAAACAATTCCGAGTAAGGCATAAGATATTAAATAATTTTCTAACATTTTAAAGCCTATTTATTCAGCAGTATTTTGTTACTTTAAGAATAAATTATGGCAAGATTATTATCGTCATGGATGTAGAGGTAACTTACATCGAAATAAGTTTACTTAAAAATTACTAATTTATTACATTATTTATAACTGTAAAGTTAGAAAATGATCAGATTGCAAAATCTGTAATAAATTAGACAGTTAGAATTTGCCAAAATTAGCCTCCACGATGTACTGTTCATTCATGAACTTCTTTCGGCAACTTATATGGAGGAGGAGCTACCAGTACTGGTTGACAAAGTGCCGCTAGACTTTACGCCAACCGATAATATCCCAAACAAAATTCAAATGAGATAGATCGGGCCATCTTGTTGGTCAAGGCGACAAATCGTTGACCGTTGAACAGTAATGCTGCTTCTGATAAAGACCAACTGTGATCTAATACCGTAAGCAGTAGCCTCCCGCTCTACAATTTCGACAGTGTGATGAACGTGCCTTTATACCGAAAATTGATCGTTGGTCCTGTTGCCATGTCACTTTCTCACCAGCGCCTGACCAAAATGCATACCCAAACAGAATCTCGGTCGATGTAGAAGCTAGGTGTGAGAGATAAGACAATATGAGAACGGTAAGCAAACAATCTAAAACAGTTGCCATTGTCAATATGAGAAGGTCCCACAAAGTCAAAATTTTAAGGCGTCGATCTTTATGGTCTAATTGTTATCTACATTATATTATTCTTACTGAATGAATACACATTTCTATAAATAATAATATATTTTTTAAATCATTTAAAATATGTACTGTATTCTTATACAAAATCTTTCTACAATCTTTATCGACCTAAATTTGAAGGTTACAAATGTAGCTTAATTATATTTACTCTGATTTACTGATTTAATTGAATAATATCTATTTATAGTAAACAGGGAGATTATAACTCCAGAGATATAAAAATCCGAACGTAAAGTTACTGCAACGCGTAATTTTCACTTCTCAGTATTTTGAATTTCAGACACTTGTGACGTATTCGCCGACTAACGTTTCATTGGATATAGGCAACCCCATAGATTGTATAGACTGTGCTTCTATACCACCTGCTCTTTGAGTTCCCCTTTCTGGAACCACGCTTTACAAAAAGGCCCCATGGTATTGAATGAATATCCGACTTCTCGCAGGCCCACAAATCGCTCATCTATCAAAGTCACTTACTTGATGGAAATTTGAGTTTTTTCTTATTATAGGCACAATAAACACATGAATGAACAATATAAAGACGACCTTTGCGATTAAGGTGCTTACTGAAGCCAAAAAAATTTATTGTCTCTCAATGTAAGTTTAAAATGAAAACGTTATAACACAAAAACCAACGTATGATTACATCTAAATAACTAATTGTTTTTTTGCCTTAACAACTTTAATACAGCATATTTTTTAAATAAACTTACAATTGTAATGAAAAATTATTTGTGCAGCAATACTCCAATTCTAGAATTTATTGCTGAAAAATTAGTTAAATAAACTCAGCGCTTAAACTTTATATAGCGACAAGTATTTAAAGGTCACATGGTAAGGCATACGCTATTAATCATTGGATTATGTGGGTAAATAGCTTGCGGACCGAACGAGATTATGTGATGCATAGCTAACTCCAGTTTACAAACTTTTACCATAAAGTCAGTAATCCTACCTCATTTCGTTTTGGTACAAAGCCTCATTTAATTTGTAATATATTTTTTCAGCATTGTAAACAAGCACATTAATTTATAGGTATATTCGATTATCCCGGGTAATTAAGGGAATTGAGGAATGAACGGAAAATTAAAAAAATTCTGGAATAAATTCATGTGGGTTTCTTAATTTACCGTTCGAGTTCAATCTAATTATAAAATTTGAAGTGAACACATCTTTTCATCATTTTGTAATGTACTTTTCTCAGAATTTTTTTTTTTTTTTGCTTTTTACATGTCTGTTGAGCGTTCTTGCTTGCAATATTACTATGATAATGACTCTCTGTTATCATGCCAGATGACCAGATGTCCAGTGACGGGACTCAGTTTTGGTTTGTCAATTTCACTTTCTGGATTCATTTTCATAATACAGTTTAATCAGAAATACTGTTTCTGTAGTATAATGAACAATTTAATACGGCTTCGTGCGGCCTAGACAAATCGACTTATTTGACATATTTATCTTGAACATTTTTTAATTTGGTGTTGTTCACATCCCGTACATTTTTAGTTTATTTGTGGAAACCATTTTAACATTATCATTCATGAGTGAAAATTATTTTTCACGTTTTAGGTTTTTGACGCAATAAATTTGATAACTGACAAATTTTATATTGTAGTGATGGTTGATGTATTTAATATTTTTAACGTTTGGAGGTTTATAATATTTTTGTCATTTTTTGAATCTATTTTTATTTTATAAATCTTAACTATCACTTAACTTTTTCAACATTTTCTATTTTTTTGAGATTTCGCATGCGATAACTCAGATAGTGGAGATATTGCAAACCCACCCCCTCAGTACTGGCTAAATGACGAATAATGTCTTTATTTTTTTAAAGAACAGAATAAATTTATCAACTTACTTGCAATTAATAAATACTCCACATTATATTTATCGGCTACGTGATGATCGCTAGGTGATTAAATTCAGTTCTAGTGATTTTAGGAGAAGAACATGTATACCAACTTTCACGCCTGCATCTTTTTTGTTCCCTAAGAATTACTAACACCCGTTGTCTCCATTTAATAACCGAATTTTCGTAAAATGTTACATCAAATCTCTATTAATTTAACAAATTAATATTATAATTCGGTTCCCGGAAAATAGTGATTTTTTCTTAAAAATGCCCCGCTTGCCCCCTAACAGATAACTGAATGTTCTCAAATTGATAAAACCAGCTTCTGTTTATTTTAGTAGAGTACGTATATCACGATTCACACCAGTATTATTTTCTATTTCGGATATATTGAACTCTTTCTAAAACAATAGTAATCCCCCTTTTCATCCATTTAATATTTCCATTTTGACAAAATGAGGTCTCACGCATTACTTCACTTAAAAAAAGGAATCAAACGCTTAATTCTTATGACTATACTACTTTAGGTTCCGGAAAATAGTAAATTTTTCAAAAAACGTGTACCCCATGCGTTAAAGAAAATTTTGCATAATCGTAAAACATAATATTATTTTTCACGTCTGTGTCACATTTGGTTTTCGAGATATTAAATTTTTTTATTATTATTTCTGGATAATGAGACTAGCAGTATGAGATATACTTTACAACCTACTTATGTAATATGGAAAAAAACATAATCTTTATTTATTTTGATGTATTTTATATAAGTAGGTAAAAATTCATTTATATGACACGTTTTTCTAAAAAATGTAAAATAAAAAATATGACTACCAATTTTAAATGTCTTAAGTAGGCCCCCTCCAACTTAAATCCGGCACTGATAACATATTGCAATATAGTTCCATTTAAAATTATAAAACTAATATTCACTCTCACTTTTCTAGAACTTTATTTACATTAAAACAGCTGATTCAAATACAATAACAATCCCATATATGCTAGTCGTCGCGGTATAACTGAACTGGTGATCGTGGCCTGCTTCCTTTCTAACACCAGCGTCGAATTCTCCAGTAAAAATCATCATCACTCATTCCGCTGCCGAGTCTTTTCGAGAATCGTTTTTTTTTATCTTAAAGCGTTTGTTGTCGTACTGTAATGAAACAGGGTCGGCTTTGGGTAAATTTCGTAACAATATACTTAATATCGGTCTAGCCGTTTCGGTGGAGTTCGACCACAAATACCATAACAGGGATTGTTGTATATGTATTAGATTTTGGTAGATTTTACTTTTAAGTTTATAGTTAAGAATTTATTAAAGAATGTTAAAAATTTTGCTGCTTACCTTTTAATTACTCTTTTTTCCTTTTCTCAGGACTTGGGTTCAAGGCTTAATGTACTTATTTATTAAATTCAACTATTCTTTCACTTATAACACGTATGTGTTATTCATTAATAACATTTATTGAAATATAATTTTCTCAGACTATTAAGATGCAATTATTGAATAATTGCAACTGAAATAAATTTGTAACTAATAGACATAATTCTGCTAGGTACCATACTGAAAAAAATCAATATAAATATTCGGTCTTTTTCTTTGGCTGATTGCAAAAATACGAGTAGGTATTTCAAATACTAATATTACAATTTACTTTAATCCTTTTGAGTGATAAATGTAATCAGAAATGTAGAAGGCGTTTATTAATTTTTATGTTTGCTCTGTTAAAATCAGAATTTGATGGCTATTAGATTGAGGATCACATAAAGTTTAAACCCATTTTAGTTTAATTAGTTTAAGGGTTGAAACTCAACTCTGCAGGTGATTGAAGTGACACAGTGGAACATTATGGGTGCAAGCCTTCTTCTTCGAGATAAAATCAACGTCATTGCTTTCACCGGCAATACTAGAGATATCTCATTATCCTTTCCTGATTTTCGCAAAAGAAGTTGCATCCAATTAAGATGCATTGAGCACGGATTTTGATTACTTTCAACATAAGATACAACTCGGTCAATATTTCCATTTAATGGTTAGTTTGAAAGCTGGCCAAATCTCTGCAAGCCTCCACAAACGCAAGCATGTAAACGGGGTATTTGGCTTGGCTTGCACGAACTTGGAGAATTAGAGGAAGTTTGCGACAAGTGCTTGGAAGGGGTTTATATGTTTGTGAATATTTAGTGTCGCTTGTGAGCAGTGTTCCAGATCTATTGTTAAAACAGTAGATCTACTATTTTGTTTCTCCTACCGTTATACTGTTAGGTGCTCCTATTCTAATTTTTGGTAGCAAATTATGATATCGCGTTTATATATTTAAAAAAAAAACACCATTTGTATAGTTAAACCAATTAGTAGCACATTATACAAGAGGTGCAGGGTATTGAGCAATTACTAGTGGTTCAGAGTATTATTCAACCATCAACAGGTTAAATCAGGACTGTATTTTTAGGTGGCGCATTAATATTAAACTTAACTACGAACAGTTTGACGAACAACTAACAAGTTACTAAGGTCATTTTTCAATATTTAACCTTTTATTTCCAATGAACTATGAAAGGGACCTGCAAGATTTAAATGGAAATTGGGCTTCACTTAATGTTTCTGAAATTTTAGGGGTAGATTCATCAGAGTATGCGGATAAAAAGTTCTCAGTGGACAGAATGCTCCAAAATGCTTACTTTTCAATTTACAGTGAAGTTCTAAAAAAATAACAATTTGCAATTATATATACACCCTATGCATACAGAAATAGCTTATGAAACATATAGGCTATCATATATGTATGGCTATGTAACTATAAATCAATTAATCCCCAATATATTTCACCTAGACTATCTAGCAGTTTTAATAAACATATTTTTGAACTACCTTGTATAGTTTGTAGAGGCGAGATGTAAAGACCGATATATAGGATTTTCGGGGAAACTAGCACACAGAGCTCAATCTAGGGCCGTTCCGTGTAATTGCTGTTCTCTCGTAACTCCTAGGTTAGAATGTCGCCATAAAAATTTCAGGTTACTTCACCGCTCAGAGATATTAAATACTCTCTTCGAGGTGTCATCTTTTGTACGCAAGGCAATATATATGATATATATTTTTTCTGGTCGGGAACCTTCATCAGTCTTTACATCTCACGTCTACAAATTAACCGTTATGTATCAACTAGATAAATAAGTGTTGGAGATGACATTCTATTCTGGGAAGCGCAACTGATCAAAGTTCCCGACTAAAAAAAAAAAATCATTTATATTGTCTTGCGTACAAAACAATGATCCCTCGAAAAGAGTACTTTGTATAACTCTACTTCCCCCTGTGCTGCAACCATCCGCTATATGCTACTGTTTATTTGTCAACCAATATCACTTTTTATATTTTAGTTATGCAACTACTTATGGTCTCCGCCATATAACAATTAATTCTGATAATTTTTCAGTCACTATAATTTCTCTGCACCCTATATTTTAACCACCCTTTATGTGAAATTTTTTCTAACATTGTGTTAAACACACTGTACAACTATATTTGCTTTTCCCAATATCTCATATACTAGGATGCTACTGGTCATGCTTTACCCTATATAACATTTAAAAAATATATATTTTTTGACCTACCGTGTAAATATTTAATTCTACCCCGTCCTCAATTTCAACCACCTTGTATAGAGAACTACTTGTGGACTAGCCAATATAACATTTTTTATACCGCCCAACCAGCAATCCCTTATATATATTCACCAAACTGCAACTGCTTATGAGCCACGTTATATAATAATTTTATTCAATTTTTTTTGAATCAACTGGTATAACTCTTCTTCAACCTATATTATAACCATTCTGTATTTAATGCTGCTTATGTATGACCCAATATAACTTATTTTTCTGTGAGGTTTTTGAACCACCCTGATTATTTATACAAATTATTTCAACCATCCTGTCTATGCAGCTGCCTATGTGCCTCCGAACATAATATTTTGTCACACTTACTTTGCACCGCCTATATTACAATTATCCTATCTATGCAACTCCTTATGTGCTACGCTATTTCATTTTCGCATATTTTTGAACCATAATGTATAGTTTAATTTCTCTACACCCTATATTTAAACCACACTTTATGTGCAGCTTTTCCTAATATTTTTTGAAATCACTCTGTATAGCTATAATTTTACTTCGCCCTATATTTCAAGTATTACAAATACGAAACTGCTTATATTTTACGCTATATAACATCATTTTTCTATAATGTTTTGATCCACCTTGTATAACAATAATACTACTCTACCTTTATTTCAATCGCATTGTATATATGTAGCTGCTTATGAGCCACCTAATATAACTTTTTTTAAGATTTTTTAAACCCATGTAATTCTACTGCGCTCTATGTTTCAACTATCCTATATAAGGAACACACTTTAAAATTACGCTTCATATATCTGTTGAATTTGTTTTTAAGTCGAAACATTGTCATATTCCAAATTTTGAAAAAAAACTAACCTATTGCATGTATCTATTACTTGGTGCTTGCGGTGGAACCATAGAGTATTGTTACCCAAAATCATAGAAGTGTTTTGTTTTATCTATCGTTTCCGTCAATATTGCGAAATCAAATATATACCAGACATTAAGTCCAATTACATAAACATATACAAATTTGTGAAAGTTGCGTTTATAGCTATATGTATACATATTTGCAAACTTCAGTCCATTGTAAATAAAAAAGTAAAGTTTTTTGGGGCTCTGAAGAATCTACCATCAAAATTTGGGAAATTTGGGAAAATGAAAATTTCCATTTTCCTTTTTTTACTACGTTACTGATTACTGGTTCCTCAATCTTTCACAATTTATAAACAGGCTTCAAAAGTACTTATGCTGGCAACAAGAAAATAAGAGTCATTTCAAATTTCAAATGAAGTATTAAGTAAAGAGTAATTAGAATAGGTTAATGAATTTTTAGAAGAAAATGTTAAAATTAAAATATTGGACATTTTAAATTATTTATAAACTTTATAAAGATACTACAGATATTATTTGTAATTATTTATGTTTTTTTTTAATTATTCTAAGTAAGTAAAACGCTTGTTTATACTTAAATATTGTCAACTCTATGTGCCATCTACTGTTATTTAATCGACCTATCACCTGTTTTGCTGAAAATTGACATGGCAACATGACTTGTGAGCTAGCCTTGGACACTCGGGGAGGTTCTTCTGAATTTTAGTTATCCGCACCTTCAGCTTTGTCGGACTTTTCTTTATACTGTCTTATTTTGTGTAAATATTTAATAAAAATAAGACAAACCAAAAGCATAAGCCCAAAAAGTCTATTAATATATCACAAGAAAATATTGTTACCATTTTAAGTTCCATCAATATCAATATTTTTAAACAATAACAGGGTTAGAATAATAAACTTAATTAAAAGGGACATAATTGTAATTTTTTATCATAAATTACTTAAAGCAAAATTTTGCTTGTACATAGAACAATATTCTTCGATGAAACATTAAAGTTTCAATAAAAACGAACAAAATTTACATTATAATAGAATGAGCAATAAACAAGTCTCATAGTGAGATTGTTTATCAGCAAGACGAGAAGTTTAAGACACAGAATTATGTAAACATCTTCGTTTAAATTTGTTTATCTATTACCCAGATTATTTTTAATAGGGTAGTTAGTTTGTTTGATTAAAACTGATTCACGATTAATTCAAATTACAATGAAGTTTATTAGGTCAGCATATTGAAGAATTTTATAGCTGGAAATAATTTTTCAGGTTGAATTTAGATTAACTATTAAATTAAAGCACTGTTATATAGAGAGTTTTCAAAGTAAATCAGATTTTAATAGATTTCTGTTATTTTTACGTGGGTCTACATATTCTCTCTGCACGTAACTAAAAAAACTTTTCAGGAGTTATTAATTAAATGAATAGGTACCAAACCTCTATTAAATAAACTGCAGGACTCAAAATGACCTTTATGCGGGTTTGAATAAATTTGAATTTTGTTGTCGAAAATGATGGCGAGACAGTAACACCTGTAAATAGTTTTGTTATCAAAGATTAATTTGTTATTTGAAATACTAAAAAACCTTTATTATGCCTTGTGATTAAATAAGTTATTTTGGTGTACAATTGATTTTTAGTGTTAAACAGATATTTCTTTGATGAAGAACATTTATTAGATTAAATTGCAGCAAAATATATGTTAATTGAAGTAAAACACTCTCTAGAAGTGAATGGTATTAATGAATTCAGTTCTTAGTTGAGTTCGGGAGTCCAAGTGTGGCTGTCTCACATGTCAATAATTTTTGGTGTAGCATGAGTTTATTTTTTATGTTTGATGGAAAACGGCTTGCAAATAAATAACATTAGATAAAAAACATGTCAACCGAAGGAATTAATTTTTGAAATTTATTATATACTTAATGTCAATGTCAAATTTATATTTTTTATTTATTCATGTGACAATATCATTGATGTCATATTCGTATGTTGAAATGTTTTGATCTTTTTAATATACAGGCTTTTGTTCTCAAGTCTTGATGTTATTTACCTAATGACCATAAAAAGAAATTTGAAAATGACACAAGTAACCTACAGAAAAGAACTCTGTGTATAATGAATATATGTATTTTTATAATGTAAATGTCACACCTGAAACCTTAGAGTCAAGAAATATAAAATAGTAATGATATCGATTACTAATTTGCAACTGCTGTAATTAAATTTTGACACAGCTTAATTAGAGGAAGCAACACAAATAGATAAAAAAATGAAACTGGATTCGTTAGAGCTTCGTAACTGTACAAAAGTTACTTTGAAGGAAATCAATAAGTTTATGTGACCACAAAAATATTAAATGACAATTATTTAATCTTATTTTTGTTTAATTATATAAATGAACAGATCACCGTCAGAGTTGGTCAACTCAACTACAGGACCATTAGCAACAGTCAGCGAGTCAGTATACTGTTACGGCATTAGGCAGTCGAAAAATTATTGCAATAGGGCTGTTCTACTTTCGGTGTATTATGCCAATTTTCATTCCCAATTGCGTTACGGGATTTTGCTATGGAGTCAATGTTCCCAAATAAATAGAGCGTTTTGTTGCAAAAATAACTAATTAGAACTATCTGTGGTGTATCATTTCGTGAAACATGTAAATATAACCTTTAAGACAATTAAAACTTCTTACTCTTGTGGGTAATTACATTTATCAGGTCGCCTGTTTTGTTTATAAGCTCAAACTCATATTTCTTGAAAATCAGAGGACTCGTATTTATTCTACTAGGTTTAGGGATCTTCTTGTGCCCGATCAGCATTCAACATCTTTATACCAAAAAGTGTTATCTTCAGTGGTTGCAAAATATACACTCTCTTACCAAGTGATATCAAGGAAGCCAACAATTTTTTCACCTTTAAAACAACATTGAAAATATATCTCTTGGCAAAAAATTATTACTATATTGCTGAATATTTTTGTTCATAACCTATGTTTTTGTCTTTATATATTTATATTTTTATTATATTTGTTTGTCTTTTGTACTGTACCTTATATTTGCAATGCAATAGACATTTAATGTATAATGGACGCACTCATCATACAGCAATGGATATATTTTATAATTTTTAATTTGAATGTATCTTTTGTTTGTTTGTGAATAAAGCTATTGAATTGAATTTAATTGAATTGAATTATACGGGTCCAACGCTGACAGATCCACCACCAGCCCCCAAGATTGGAAATATGTAATCGTAATAGGTTTATTCTTACATACTTACCAGTAACCAATCATACATTCGATTTCAAAAATTTTCCGCCAATCGAGTATTAGCACATCTAACTGTCGACATCGCTGATTCGCGGAAAAGTTTTCAAACCGTTGGCAACTCGTATCTTCGAACAGACCATGTCATCATAATGCAAAGAGCGACTCCGAGCCACAGAACATTTCATAACTTTACGTTCTATCGTAACATTCTAATCATATATAGCTACATGACAGTACTCGCCAATATAGCAATGTGTACAGGAACAACTGGCTGACCTAGATATTGAACCAATCGTATCACAGAAGAAGAGAGGAGCACCAAGGCTCCGATGGGACGTGGCAGTTAAATACTTTGGCTTCCTGAAGTCATTGTGGGCCCACTGGGACTCTCTAGGAATAGAGACCGGAATGCTGAAGTCCCAACTGGTAGTCCAAAGAAAAACATACACTCCGTACTAACCGAAGTACATAATCAGATTACCGCAGGGCATCTGGGTATGAATAAGACTATGGATAAAATTCGCCAACAATATTACTTAGTATATTGCTTTAAAGACATCAGAGCTTGGTGCAGGTAATGTGACACCTGTGCAGTCATCAAGTGCTCATTTTAATGAATAGCTATAGATGTCGTCTGTAAATTCCCCAAATCTGAAAAAGGTAACAAGTAAATCATGGTCGGTACAGATTATTTTAGTAAATGACCTAAAACATATGCTGTATCTAGTCATAAGGTAACAAGAGTAGCCTCGGTGTTAGTATAACAGATTTTCAGCAGATTTGGTCTACCGTTGAAGTTGCATTTGGACAAGAGCGGAACTTTTAGCCCAACATATTCCAGAAGATTTGTACGATGTTGGACATTAAGCAAACGAGAACCACACACTTACATCCTCAATCGGAGGAAATGGTGAAAGGATTCAACAGAAACTTGGGACAACATGTATCAAAGGTCGTTAGCAATCATCAGCGCAATTAACATAAGAATATTTACCTATTCGCTCAGCCATTCCCAACAGCACGTGACTGACTAGAGTACTCCTCGGAAAGGAGTTGAGACTACTGTATGATTGGGCTTTCTGCTTGCTAGAAGAACCGCCCGATAAAGTTAACGATTATGCTGATCAATTCTACAAAGTATGCTGGAACCTGACATCCCAAACTATACAGTATGAAAACGTGTTTGTACTCACAGAATTGTCATGACGAATCGAAAATAGTAAAATTTTCTTAAAGTTCACACACGGCAGTGTACATTATCTCTTAAAAGAGTAGTAATGTATCACTCTTAAAACAAATGGAACTTCTGACTGACGTGTAGTAATATGATATCACCAATAGAAAGTCCAAAGTCACGTACAAACGTTGAAATGAAGAGATGAAATAACTTTCAATACATTAAATACTTATTTCATAAGTAAATAAATAAATTATAGATGTTACCATTCATATTAAAAGTACACGGGTCATTCAAGAGGATTGGAAGTCAGCTGCTTTTTACTTGATAATAAAACCATTAATATCCGTCTACTGAAATGATTTCACTCTTCCGTGGACAGATATCAGGGGAAATGAATGATATGGTAACTGTCTCAGACTCCAGAGAGCTAGAGTGATATTTCTTGTAGCGAAAATTTCAGACTTGGAAAATGTCTTTCTCTTTGTGCATTTCTTGCAAATTTAAAATTTCATTTGTTCATGTTTAAATTACATTGGACAAGTCTTTGTCTTCTAAACTTTAGACTGTTATAAAGAGAAAAATGGTTTATCAATACACTCAAGTAAAACTTACGTGTTGAAAAATCTTATACAATGTGTCTCCCCAAAGTTGTTTTATTTATTTTTGCAACATGAAGAACTTGCTAAGATTTATCAATAATAATCGTTATAAATAATACTAAATTATGAGCTCCACGTCGCACTAAATATTAAAAATTATATATGGTCACTAGCAAAATACACTTTCTTCAAGAAAAAGATTAAGAGGCAACGGACCTGGCAATGCCCGACGGAGCTACTAGTAAATGAGATCGATTATATTATAACCAACAATAAACAAACAATTCTCAATACAGGTATTTAAATTCATTAAGATGCATTTTTATTAAATTCATGTTAATAGTCTTTGATTTTAATATCTAATAAAATATATTGTGCAGCCTTCTGAGTAGGGGCGTTGCGATACAACTAGATGATCGATACCGCTATCGCAAGGGGTATCTATATATAAATAGGCAAAGACAAAACGATTAGGTACCATTTTCTCTTCTGTCTCTCAACCGATTTTCTCAGTACAGAATGCTTATATTAATTTATAATATTGGTTGATTCATTAAATAAAATATAATAACTATTCATTGAGTAATTATATATGGAGGGAGCGATCTTTATATCCTGTTATATTCTAAGAGCATGTACTTCTGGAAGTCGCATGCAAGCGTTGTTATTGTTTAGTGGTAAAATAGTCAATGTAGTAGAACAGTATTTTCATATTAAATATTCTGTTTTTATTGTGAATTTAATTATTTGATTAACATATTATTATCACAACCTTCCCGAAGGTGTTGTGTAAAAAATTGTCAGACAGCGGAAAATAGAGAATATATTAAATATTTAAGTTCGCCTACGGTTGTTGGTCCTCTCTTTTCTTTAATATTCCTGAACCAATTATTATATCGAATATTATGCCAGGAGCGGTCATTCATTTGTCAAAAATATTTCGAATACCGATATTTGATTACATTTTTATTTTCTTTTTATTTCAATAGATTTGTCAATATGAGTGAACAATTTTGGTCATTACATCTACTTCCGACTTCTCCACAACTCTTTCTTATAAAAATATACTTTTTACAATTTCATGAAATAGGGTCGAATTTCTACCACTGGGCGACCACTAGTTGAAATAAAAGTATCGGTAGAAGTATCAAAACAAAGTTATGCGTACTGATATCCAAAGATAAAAATCCATATGGGTATCAAGTATCACAAGAAAGGTATCCAAACCAAAACATCGATACTGGCATCATATCAGTAGTATCGCAACGTCCTTATTTCTGAGTTGATGAGTTAATCTCTATGACACATATTCCTTCTCCTTCTTGCCAAATCTCATCAGAAAATTAAAATGTTAAATGTTGTTATGTGTATTCTATATTGGTGGTTTCGTCCGTACTTCTAAAAAGTATTCACTTAATCAGTGTTAGGATATGCATAATACGATGTAATAATATTTTAGCAAGAAGTTTAAGCATTATTATTTAAAGACACCAAGCTAGTTTTGAGTTTGACTCATATTTATCCACAATTATATTTGGAAGTGAAACTCAGAACCAAATTCTATTTTCGTTTTGAAATATATCTGTTTGCTAAACTGCAATTTATAAAACGTCTTCCTGATGGAGTGTTTGTTTCGACTGTTTCTTTATAGAGAAGAATGAAATTGTATTTTCTGAAAGAAGGTTATGACAGGTTAATAGATCCTTGATTGATTACTCAGTATTTATGCTCAAACATTCTAGACGATATTAGATTGAAAAAAGCTTCCTCTTTTGTTATTTGCTGATATCACTTTAGAAGAATCCTATATTGAAATATTTTTTCAAAATGTCTATATGTGTATTGGACGGATATATTTATTATAATGAAAAGTTTGTGCTCTTAATGACAAATGAATTCTTCCTTTCTTGTAAATAGAGCTCAATTTTGGGGAGATATTTTAGAAATTTCTCACTAATCAGTTATTGAGCATTTTATACTTATATGAATGAACTTTCATGATAACCTTTCAGCATAAAATATAGGCGAAAATTAGAGAGTGGGAGAAACGCAGCTGCCTAGGTAAAAAATGTGAAAACCTAGTCACCAACTATGAAATTAAACATTTTAAAGAGAAATCAATATCGACATCTAAAAATTCAGAGAAAACTAGATACGAATTATAATTTCTCTAGTAGTATTAATTTACTAAAATAAGAATTTTTTGCTTTTAAGCAAAATTTATATTTTTCGTATATTATGGATAACATTGACATAGTATGTTTTATTTTAGGGTTAAAACCATGAAGAACTTTTCAAATGTGCTTTCTTTTAACGGAATATCAGTCGTCAAAAATATTTGTGGAGGCCGTTTATTTCCTGACATCGTTTGAAAGTTGGAAGATGAACAGTTGGGCAGAGAATTTTGAGATTAGATTTGTAGCCATTATGTTAGAAGGTGATTGTAAACGCCATGAGTGTAAATGATCATAAAGCAATATTATTTTAGGTTTCTTGGTTGTGGCCGTGGTTTTAAGGTTAGGCCTTTTATTCATTGAAAGGGCCGTATTTAACTGATGGACCTTACTTCGGTTTGGGAGTGATTCTCCCTTAAGCAATAATTTTTGCCGTCTGGGCATTTTTTGTTGCGACATATTTAAAGAATTTGCCTAATTATATATTAAGCTAATTTAACAGTCTAACTGACTGAGATATTTCTACTACCTATTTGTTGGATGAAGTATTTTGGCTATATAACCATGCTTTCAATGTAATCTGGAGGATGTTTTAGCACGTTTTAGTTGGTTATCTTATAGGAATAGGTGTATTAATTTTGGTTTTGGAATACAATTTTATATTTTTGATTTTTGTTTTTGATGGCGATAACGTCTGAAGTAAGACAATAGTCCAAAGAATAGTAGAAATAGTTTTTCTTGTCTATATATAGTATTCAGATTATTATCAATTGTACATGATAAAGTGATACTGACGGCAGATACCTATATCTCTTTAAAGACATGCCACAATATATCTTGAATCATGATGTAACATTTGTTGCAATTTTCAATTTTTCAAACATATTATAACGACTTTTTAATTGGAATAATTTCGATGATTTAATGTTCTAAGATTTAAATAACATAGAGATATATTCCTTTTTGAAGAGCTATTTTCATTACTACGCTAACAGTGTATCATATACTTGCACTTTTAGTGAAATATTTTCCGTTACTTTAAAAAAATTATAGCGATTTAAACAAATTGGTGAGCATTGCATGCACTTTTAAAATATCTTTAGTACTAAGCGATCGGAAAACGCCTGGTTAATACGGTGAGTTTTGGAAAAATCGCTCTAAATTATTTAAATTACAATTCTTCAAAAACTTCTTATCCAACATTATTAGTCTTCAGTCCACACAAACATTATAAACAATCGTTTTGACGAAGATTAATGTTAACAGAAAGTTATTGATTTTTGAAAAAAATACACTTTTGACCAGTTTTCCTGGCGTTTTCGGTTGAAAACTGATCCAATCAGGACGTTTTAAGGCACATTAAGAAGGGTTTCTGATTCTCCACCACTTTTCTACTGACTCTGTATAATATTTCATAATATAATAAAATATAAAAGAAATCCCCTTTTTGGCGAGTTAATATTACTTAAATAATTTACTTCCCGGAATTTGCTGTTAAAATCTGATCAGTTGTTCTCTATAAACTGTATAAAATAGGCTCGTGTTTTAAATTAATTTTTATTTTCAAATATTGTCATGTTATATTTCAAATAAGGGTGTTGAGTATCATTCATTTGTTACCTGGTGGAAGCACCAGCAACACATTTTGTACTAAAGCATATAAGTTAAGTCGTTTTCGATTAAATCGTTGAACATGAATCTTTATCATGAATTCACAGTTCTTGGAAAACCATTGCAAATATCGATATGGATTGAACAGTTTTATAAAAAACTTTAAAATTGTGTAAATTTCTATTGCATTTACTGTAAGTAAAGTGCTAGTAAACAGTTAGGCACCTACCGAATCCTCTCGACAACAAGCAAGAAGATGACGCTGACTTTACTACTAGTTTGGAAAATTCAAAAGTGCGCGCCTCACATATAGATAGAATTGCCGAGGTTTAAAATATACTAGTGGTCGCCCAGTGGTCGAAGTTCGACCCAATTTCATGAAATTATAAAAAGTATATTTTTATAAGAAATAAAGTTGTGGAGAAATCGGAGAAGTAGATATAATGACCAAAATCGTTCAGTCATATTGACAAATCTACTGAAATAAAAAGTAAATAAAAATTTAATCAAATATCGGTATTCAAAATATTTTCGCCAAATGAATGACCCCGCTAATTTTTGGTGGAACCGCTCTTGACAAAATGTTCGATATAAGAATTGGAAGATTGTTTTTGCAACTTAAAAGTTTTCATCAATTGGGGTTTTAATCGAGTTCATGAATATTAAAGAAAATAAATGACCAACAACCCTATGAGAACTTCAATATTTATTACACCTTCGGGAAGATTGTGATAATAATGTATTAATCAAATAATTAAATTCACATTAAAACAGAATATTTAATATCAAAGTTACTGCAACGCGTCCGAAAAATCAATACTGATCTACTATTGACTATTTTACCACTAAACAATAACAACGCTTTATGCTGAACTATCCAAGATAGTCATTTCCTGTCACTGTCAACCATTCTAATCGTAGAGCTTGTACTTCCTGGCGGTAGCCAGCAATGCACAAATATCATGCCAGCGCTAGAAAGAGGGCAAAAGGTTATTTAACTCGATTAAGAGCTGCATCCAAAAAGCAATGTGCAGTATGTAGTTCATTGGCTGCACCTCCGAATCGAGTGAGATAGCCTCTTGCTCTCTCTATTGCCCTCTCATTTTACGCTTGGTTCATTGTGTATTGCATGCTACCTCCAGAAGAATATAATAGCTACACCGCAACGCTCGCTCCCTCCATATATAATTACTCAATGTTTTGAGTTTTGACTCTCTGGCGGCACTGTCACTGACTGTCAGTATTATTTGCTTGGGGTTGACAGTATGGACGTGAATAATGAATTTTTTATTATATTTTATTTAATGAATGACCGAATATGATAAATTAATATTAGCATTCTGCACTGAAGATCGTTAGTAGCTACTAAACAAAACAAAAATAAAGCAAATCGGTTGAGAGACACAGGAGAAAATAGTACCTAACCGTTTTGTCTTTGCCTATTTATAATATATAGATTAATAACTTGATAGTATTTTTAATGTACCTATTTGCATACTGCTTTTTGAAATTGCTGGACAAATAAAACTTAAAAATTTCAAATTCCGCTCTTTATATTGCAATACTTATTAATAATATAAAAAACCTCTGTCGGTTTATAGTTCAATCGGACAAATTTCCACATTTTCACACCTCAAGGACTCTGTAGGATATATTGCCGGTCTGAGAGAGTAAATTTGAAAAGGTTAGGGTTTGTTAAAATACTGTAAGCTTATTACCCGCTCTAGGAATACCGATATAGTGAGCAGTTCACACTACATATAAAGTTTAACAAGACCAAAGTGATTGTGTTTTCAAAAGCTGATGTTAATGCCAATCGTCTAATTAACGGAAAAATATATTGCATCAGGTTCTTTGAATTATTAGGGCACATTTATAAATGATCAGAACAAAGCTAAGCAAAATTTGGAATTCATATGCCTAGATCTTCTCAGTTTTGCTATACGGTTGTGGTGAACAGTTAATAAGAATAAAACACCAGAAAGCCAGTAATATGAGGACAAATACTGGGCAAATGGTTAATAGGGAGCAGTAAAAATTCATATTGAAAGGAAAATGGTTCGGATGCTCTCCTGTATTCGGATACTACTAGACCCTAAATATTTATCGCGAGATTTGGTTGGCGATATGAACACTGAGCTTATATTACCTGAAGGTAGCATACTATACACTGATTGTGTTAACGAATTTGCCATAAAGTAGAGAAGCAGCATGTAGTAGTATCAAGCACATTCGGTAACACTACCTGTAAATAGAGCGCTACCTTCAGGTAACAAATATAAGACGTTCCTATCGTAATCGAAATATCGCAATAAATATTGAATGTATAGGGTTCGCCTTTGAGTTGCAGAATCCAGGACTATGTTACGCATTTGGATCTCCAACTTTCGCCAGGAACCGACAGCTTAAGAAGAGGTGAATCATTGAGGAATATGTTATGTTGAATCCTCCTGTTTTTGAAAAAGGTATATTCTAATGCAAGAAAACGCCAGGATGTACAAAAATGTTTAAACTTTCCAAATCAGTCAACCTGTTTCCGGTATATAATTGAACATACTAAAATGGTAACTGCAAAATCAGGGTATGATATGGTGCACCTAAGTATCTACCTTAGTAGAATTTTGATTAGACTGTCGAAATTATAAAAGGCGTTTGTTACAAATCAGTGAGGGTAGGCATATAAAAAACATATGCGTTGAGAATGAAAGATTTTTTTATTTTAGAAGTAATATTGGGATTCATATCTTTACATACTTACCTACATATATAAATTTTGTATAATAAGAATTTCTTTCCTCTCAGGACGATTGCCAAGTAAACAGACACATCCACTAGTAGCTAAAAAATAATCCATTTAGGAATTGTTTGTTAAAGTCAAGTTTAATTTACAGCTCAATCCCCTTATTTTGATTCGGCGTCGGGCATTCTAGGGAAACGTGCAATTTCTTAGCATTATATAATGTTTTTGGAGTCCTTCCCATCTCTGTCTCTATCATATTAATATATTTTCCAATCTGCAGTGTATTACTTACAATTATACCCCATAAAAAGATAGTTAAAGTACTTCACAATTTTTGGACTTGTAAAACTGCACTGCTTTATTTTTGTTTAAATTCATTAGAAAATGAAAACTGTTTTAAAATAGTTGTTATACACCTTGACGCTTCAACAAGTACATTTGTGTACACGTATATGGATAAATGTCAACAATATCACAATATAAAACAAAAGATTCCAGTATCAGAAAAGAATATCTTTTAAAATAAGCTTTTTAAATGTAAAAAAATATAGACTTTTAGTTTCCATACATGGACTTTTTATTTTATCTGCTACATGATTCGCTTGATTTTTATAAAAATATGTATAAATTTTCTAAATTGGGTCTCCAAAATTATCATTAGGTTTTATTTTACTAATAAACTTTCAGGGAAGCCTTTTATAATCTACTGTCTGAAGTTTTAAATAATAAATTTTTAAATCTTTTAGACAGATTATATAAAAATACAAATAAAATATATTTTTGCAAATTTTAGACAGTATAGTTTCTAAAGTGGGAATTAAGACGATGTTTAATATTTTTGTTAATATCTTTAAATGATTCAAAAATATTGCAATATAGTCCGTGGGTTCAATTTAAAATTATAAAACTAATTCTTTCTTGGTGACGTCATTCAGCTTTCTGTAATCCATCTTTCTTTTTAACTAGCACGACGGGAGCAGACCATGGGCTGATGGATGACTCAATAACTCCACTCTGTAACATGAAGTCTATGTTTTCCTCGACTGCCTGTTGTTGCCCCAATGCTAGTCGTCTAGGTGGTATTCTGATGGGTTGAGCCTTTCCGGTATCTATTCGATGCTGAATGATGTTGGTGCGGCCGGTGTATCCATCTTGACTGTTAAAAATTTGCCAGTGCTTTGTGATAAATTGCTTGGCTTTCTTGGTCAGCAAACTGTTGTAGGAACTCTTTATCGGGCCCTGTCTTCTTCACCGACGTCTGGTACTCTTCTTCGCAATTGATGATGGTCTCTACTGGCTCGAAACAAGCTATCTCTTGACCATTGGTAATTCTAATGTCGTTGTTGGCCAAATTCAGGACTCTGATTGGTATATCTCGTCCGGTTTTAACTATAGCCCATCCAACTAAGTAGACATGAGTTGAGTGTACGGGCTCCACCATTCCAACGCAGCTCTCAGGATTGCTGTCTAGCTTCCCATTAATAATCTGTTCCTTTCGACCGGTAATTCTAGCTGAAGACTTTGCCACAATTTTTATGGAGGTGACTGAACTGTTGACGGGACGTGTCAATACAAATTCCTCATTTAGGAACCGAAGAACATCATATTTCGGGTCGAACATAAATCCATGCTGGCTAATTAGGTCCATTTTCAGTATAAAATCGTCCTTAATATTCGCTACCAGGACCCTATGCCTGATCATGTTGTCCCCTATCTATAGCACGACATCTGCCTCACCCTGTATTGACATGGACTCGCCGGTTACTGTTCTGAGCTGGATGTTATTGGTAACTGGCCGAATTTTTTATGCTCTCAAAATCCTGGACTTGGCAATGGACACAGCGGCGCCGGTGTCGATGGTGATGGTAACTGCTCGCCCATTGATGCTGCCTCTGATGACTAGGCTGCCGCTATCTCGGCAAAATCCCCGGATGGATAACGTTTTGGGGGCTGGTGGAGGGACAGTCAGCATTCGCCCCCCTATGCTGACTGGCTGACTGTCCCTGGACACGTGGCTGTTCTGTTGGTTACCCCTGGTCGGTGATCGTTCAGGTGGCCTAACTCGGCAGTCACTTTGGAAGTGTCCTGTCCGTCCGCAGCGGTAACATGCCCCTCTGGTGCCAGTTCTTTGTGACCGTTCTAAATATTTTGGTCAGGCCAGCCAGCAGCGCTTGAAATGGTGACTCTGACTCTTCCTGGTTAATGGAAACTGCTCGGACCCTCGGCTTGGACATGTTTATGACGGGCTCTACTTCCAAAGCCCGAAGTAGAGCTTCATTACTTTTCTTGACGCCACTTAGTCTTAGATTTCGTTGTACTTCCACATCTCTGATGCCGGTTATGAAACTCTGTGTGGCTAACTGGTCTTTCGTTTCCTCAGACAGGTCTGGGTAGGACAAATGAACTAGCCGTCGAATCTCTGCTTCGAATTCTTGGAGGCTTTCACCGGATTGTTGCGTTTTTCCACTCAGTTGGACTTGGTATACCTGGCTCAAGGATTGATTGTCGTAGCGTTTGTCTAGGATGGCGATGATCTTGTCGAAATTGCCTTTTTCATCGACTGGAATGCTTTGGAGGAGTTCTAGGGCCGGACCTCTTAACGAAATTACCAGAGACGTGGATTTTTCATGATTATCACATCCATTAGCTGTAGCCACGGCTTCAAATTGCCCTTTATACATGGCCCAAGATGAACTGCCGTCGAATGTGGGTGTTTACTAAGGAACCTTTGGTACTCACGCTGTTCTGGTATTTTCTCGCTGTAAGTCCTGTTGCATTTTTTAAATTTCTGTTTCCAGTTTATTTTGGATGGCACTGATTTTATCTTGTACTTCACTGTGTACTGTTTGCTTGATGGAACTGATTTGATCTTGAACTGAGTCTTGAATTAAACTGATTTCAAATTTTACCTGGCTTTGGATGGAATCGAGATCATCTACTTTTGTTTCAAGAGTATCCACGGTATTTTTTATGGTCTTAATGTCATCATTAATCTCTTTTATATCTGACTCAACTATTTGCATTCTTTCATTAACTGTTTCATTAACTTGTTCTACTATTTGCATTAATTGTTCGAATTGCAGTTGTCTTTTCTGTTCAGTTTCGTGTCGATTTAATTCAATTTGATCTTGTTTTTGTTCAAATATTTTAAAATCATTTTGTCTCTGTTCATCTAATAATTTAAATTTCGAGAACAATCCTTTAATTAAATTATGTTGTTCATTTTTCATGGTGGAAACTAGATTTTGTTGTTTTTCTTCCATCGTGGAAACAAGATTTTGTTGTTCGGTTTTCATCGTAGTGACAAGATTTTCTAATTCTATTTTACGTTATGCATCAAAAGATTTTACTAACCTTTGTTGCATTTCTTCTTGATGTTGTTTTTCCTTCTTGTCACGTTTTTCTAGAATCTGGACTATTTTTTCGTCTAGTCCCTCTGTAACCTGCTTGAATATTTTTTTAGTAGTTTCGTCCATTTTTTCCATTCTTCGGATTTCCATAAATCAAATTACGATTTTAACTGCACTTAATCCTTTACTTCTGATCACCAAATTGCAATATAGTCCGTGGGTTCAATTTAAAATTAGAAAACTAATATTCACTGTCACTTTTCTAGAACCTTATTTACATCGAATATACAACAGCTGATTCACATATCACAATAACAATTTCACATATAAGCTCTTCGTACAACCAACAAACTCGCGATCGTGGCGTGATTCCTTTATAAAACCAGCGTCGAATTCTCCAGTAAAATCAGTCATCACTCCTACAGGTGCCGAGTCGTTTCGATAACCATTTTTTATCTCAAAGCGATTGTTGTAGTACTGAAATGAAACAGGGTCGGCTTTGGGTGAATTTCGGAAAACTATGGTATATATGTAATTCACATAAATATCCATTTATTTGGTATATTACATGAGGCGTTTGAAAATTTAATTTTTATTTTCCATTTAATTATATAATTAATCCTCAAAATTAATGTTGGTGTCTTCTACTAATATTCTTATAAATTTCAAGTGAGCCCCTGAGCCCCTAAATATTTTCAAAATTTTAGGTAGTATGGTTTCGAAATAAAGCGGGAAATGAGACTTTTTTATATTTTTTGTTAATATTTTGTAAACAATTAATTTTAAAAAATATAAAAAACATATATTTGTATTCCTCATAACAAGCTCTTTCATTTGATGTATTACATAATGCGTTAAAAAATATTTTTTTTATTTTCCGTTTATTTCTATAATAACATTTCTCCTTATTTTTCCAGTAAAGTCATATCCCTATTTTTTCAAATTTTTACGTCTTATAGTTTCGAAGATAAGGGGGGAATGGGTATTTTTTCTTATATTTTTAATAATATCTCTTAAATAATTTATTTTTAAAATATGAAAAAATATGTTTGCGTTTGTCATAATGAGCCCTTTGATTTGATATGTTACGAGATACGTTAGAAACACTTTAATTTTATATTTTTTATTTAATTCTGTAATTTGCCCCTCAAAATTAATAGTAGGGGTTTCTTCTTATTTTCCGGTAAAATTCAGGTGAGGCCCTATATGTATCAGAAGTACCCCTAAAATCAAAATTTCTTCATTTACGATATGTACTCCTGATGAATTATACACTGATACCAAATTTCAACCTTTTCCTTCCAGTAGTTTATGAGAAAATTGCTGTGAAGGAGAAGAATTCCGGAGTGATATTATAAGGTATCCGTATATTGTATATACGGAACCCTAAGAATACTTATGTGAAATTGCTTCACATTGCCTTTTAATTAGGCTACTTATATAGTGAGAAATTTTATTCATGATTAAATACCTTTGACCTTTTTATTAATCTTCACATAAGAAATTCATGTTGAGAATAATGATGCTAAAAAGCAAAAAACTCTCAGTTTTTGATTTTAGTGGAATGGTAAACATAGATTATAAAATTAATAATATATAATTATATGTAGAAAGTTTGGTACTGCTACTAAATTTGTTCAAGTGATACTAAATAGTAGGTCAATATGGTATTAATTAGTCATATTGGGAACGATCGTTTAAAGTCAGTAACCGAATTTAATAAAAATTAAATACATATTTTTCCCTGCCTATGGTACCGTTGGAAAACAATTATTAATAGGAAAACATATGAAACAAAATAACACAATTGACAGTTTTTATATATTACTTTCAGCTATTTTAAAATACCAGAATAGGTATTCTCTGTCAATATGAAAGCATTAGAACAAATGATCAGATGTTCGTGTATGATTTCGTGTGTTCTCTGAATGACGATTCACATAAAATTAAGCTATATTGTAATCACAAGAAGTAGTTTTCGGAATTATAACAAAATCTAAAAATATTTCCAGCTTGTTATAAATTAATTTCATAGCATATGACATAATGTATTGGTAATGTGCCCAGTGTTCGTTAGGTGTCGAGAAGTTCAGCGGGTCTCTTTTCAAGAGGGTGTTGGTGTTTCCGCGTTTATTTGCTGGGGAAACAAATTTTATTTTATTAAGTAAATAAATGACATCGGCATTAATAAGCTATTTGATTGAAGTAAGATGAAGTTTTATTGCGAAATATGAGAAATGTTGAGATGTGATATGTACGTAATGTTAGTCATCTAGAGCTTTCAGAGACACAGGCACACCAGATTCCGAACCTCAACCCGCTCCATGTGATTGCTATTACATATTAATTCCTGGGTGAGAAACACACCTTTAAAATTATCAAGTTAACTTCACCTATCAAAGAGGTACTCAGCACGCTCCCCGAGATTTCATTCTTATGTTCATAAATATACGTTGTTTCTGGCCAAAAAAATATCTCAAAAAATTAATTATGCCTTTAATAAATCACCTCCAATAGTACAAAAGGAGAATACCTCGAATTAAATGCCTAAAATATTTTAAAAGTTCAGCATTGATGCTACGAACTAAAATAATTATTCTGCACCAAAAAGTGGAAATGATAAGTTTCCTTAAGAGCTGAGTGTGTGACAAAATTTTCCTAATGAAAATAATAAGTAATAAATTATAAATAAATTTAATGTTTACGCAATACTGCCTTACCTGAGTTCAGATCTTAACATCAAAGTGAGGTTATCACTTAAAAATAATGGCGAACTTGTACTATTTTATTATGACCAAAAAAGCCACGATTTCCACAAAGTACAGATACTTCTAAGTTCCCAAAAAAGCATAACTGTTATTCTGTCAAGATGAGATGGAAATGTTTGTTACCAAAATAACAAATTTTCAGAAAATTTGTTTTAATTTTCTCATTTTATTCCGGAAAACAACAACGAAAGTCAGTCATAAATCAAATGATAACGCCAGCTCGTTCCTTATAAGATAATGAGCATTTCAAGCAAATGCCTAATGGAAAAGGTCCATTGTGAATTATGATTCTCCTTTATTAACATTATTTGTCAGATTTTCTCTCAGCGCTAACTGTTTCCTTAAGATTAATTAATGGAGCAGAATGTTCCATAACGATTTATTGAATGATATATATCAAAAGGAATGTTTAGCAAGTACTACAAAAGGATAAATATCATGGGCTAGCTATAAAAGAGCATAATTGAGACTAAGTATTTGATTATTATTAACATCCTCAGTTTGCTTGGAGAATTATACAACCTCTGAAAAAATTTTTGTTGGTAGTAATTCCCTGAATTAGTATGTTTGTTATTACAGTTATGCCTATTAGTTACTGTTATTGGTTCCCATCCTTACCGTTCGTTTGGTGGTCGGTGTTTTAGTTACCTTTGTTTGAAATGATCCGATTAAAAGGTTGATAATTCCGGTGATTTAGGTAGGAGCTGAATTTGCTCGATTTGACAAATCTACATATTGAGAAAGACAAAATTATCTATAATTTTAAGACTTTTTATATCGAAAGTATTAAATATAAAACATACAAAATGAGTGAGAAAGTAAATTTTAGTCAGACTTTGTGTAATGTTTAATCCCGGCAAAACCTGGCCGATGTGATTATAGAAGAAAGGCAAGTAAAAATGAATTATATAATATTCAATTTTTCAGGGGATAACAAGGGGGGGTCCGGGGTGAAACCAACCTAACAAGCAAAGAGAAGACAGAAGAACACACACCCACAAAACAAACGACGACAATGTGCACGCACACAGACGGATACAATTAGCTATATATCATAGCAAAGAATGAGCCACGAAACACAAATAAGACAGTTGCTGAGTTGCTGTAGTACAAATCAGTAAAGCAACGGAACCAATCCAAAGCCAAGCTATCCCAACAAGACGACAGCGATTATGCAGAAGGAAAACTGCGTTAGCGTGAGGACCTGAGTTAAGTCTCAGGGGGTGGATGGCAAAGCTGGAAGTGTTCATCAAATTTTCTAAAGGGAAAATCTAGTTTCTGGCTCGCGCATGGGTGCATGACTGTCGTGGTGAATTTTCAGACTTGAAACTGTTACTCAAGAGTTAGAATCACTGGAATCTGCGTGCATTAGAAGTTAGACTGGAGTTCTAGACTAGAAATTGCATAATATCGATTTTATTAGAATATAGGAGAAGAAAATTCATATATGAGTTAGAAATTGAAAATACAAAATGTTCTCATGTACAGATAGGATTCCACGTTTCACAGTTAAGGGCTGTATATGTAAAGCTTGTACACTTTTATAAACATTTTACAATCTTTCAGCTACAAGTTTTGCTATTTAGTAAATGATTCAAGTTTGTCCCATCTCAAAAGAAGCAAAGTAAATTAAAAACCAAAAAACTTGAATGCAAATTCGATATTTGATTTTTTTAAGAAAAGACTTGCTCCCTCAATTCGAATATAATGACGTATGATTTATCAAAACCGGTTGAGCCGTTGTGTAGTTAGTTAAAAATGCACATAGGAATCAACGGACATATATGCATACAGGTCAAACCATAAGCCTCCTTTTGGGCTTAGTTCAAGCCAGGAGATAATATTTAGTCATTACTTATTGAAATGTTTCTGTACCTACTATCCATTTTCATAAATCGTCGATTCTACTTGCTTGGATTTTGACCTCAGTTGTTTTCTCCAGATAAGTTGTGGGGTCGGTAGTAATTTTTTATATGCTAGATCTTGTAGCAATGTTTGAATTTTGTTTGAATAATCCGCTGTATCTAAAATTACAGTCGCATTTCCTTTATCCGCAGGTAGAATGACAATGTCCTTGTTGAGGCGAAGTTGTTTCAAGCCTCATTTTCTTCTATAGATAGGTTCCTTTTGGGTGGTTTAGACTTTCTTAGAACGTGTGACACATCTTGTCTAATTATTTCAGCGGTGTTCGCATCTAATTTTGAAACTGCTGTTTCCACGCCACATATTATGCTCTCTGTTGGTATGTGAGAGGGAGCAATAGCGTAACTGAATCCCTTAGCCAACACGCCAATCGAGGTAGAGTTCAATTGGACCGACGGTTCTATTCGTTTCCAATTGCCTTGAGGTTAGACTGTGACCGTTATTTTCCGAGAAAAATTCGTTTTTGGGCTTCTGTTGGAGCTACAAATTGTTAAATTTTGTCGGTTGTTGCATTGTTGTCAACTCTGCATTCGTTTCGGCACTAAAAATGGCATCCTTCATGGACGTTGAAGCCAATAATCAACTGCCATTCCTTGATGTTCTCATAAATAGGAAGGAAGATGGAACCCTTGGCCATACAGTATATATTAAAGCAACTCACACCAACAGATACCTTCATGCTAATTCTCATCACCACCCAGCCCAACTACAAGCCGTCGTCAAAACTTTAGTAACCAGATCACAAAGACTAGCTGACCAGGACAACATCAAACAGGAAATGGACAGTTTAAAACACAGCTCTGAGACAAAACGGATTTACAGACCGAAATATTCAAAGAGCCCTAAGTCAAAACCGAGACGAACAGACGAGGAGCATGAGACACCAATAACCAAGGCTTATTCACAGTATGTCAAGGGTACCACGGACAGTATCGCAAGAATTCTACGGTGACACAATATCGATACTATTTTCAATACAGTCAAAAATAAGTACGGTGTTGAGGACTCCGAAGACGAGGATCTTTTAGAACACAGGAGTGTACGAGATTCCATGTGCAGAA